>VWPW01015226.1:115709-174862 GCA_013389825.1 Crypturellus undulatus
TATTCCAGAGCAGGATCAGGCAACAGGGCACAGGAAAAAAAAAGGAATATTATGAAAAAAGGCATATTTTGTGACATTCAACAGTTCCAAGATCTGACGCAAATATCTAAAGAAAACTATACTGTGCTTGAAAGAGTTGAAATGGCCACATTGCAAGACCAGAAGATGAGGCTAGAAGGAGGAATAATGCTTTGCAAACTCTTGTGTTCATGCTTGAATCTATTTTGATTTGTGAGGTAAGAAGCACATGAGACTGTGCTATGCGAGTCTGTCATTGACATTCCTCTCTGACAGTCTCACTGAATTTCAATCACCTTTCTGTAAGTAAGGTTTAGTTAGGAAGGTCTTCAACCATCAAAACATCTGCCTGTACAGTCAGTGTCAGGTAAACTTCCCTGGGAGTGCTTTGCTTTCCTTTCTCCTAGGCTGCAAGAGAAGAGCTGTAGTGTCCTCTGTAGTTCTAGATGTCCGAATCTGACAATTCCTCAGTCTCCAAAAAGTTCAGGCAGTCTCCACACAGATGAGTGAACCACTGTGTGAAGCATGCACGGTCATATTTATTGGTTCTCTCACTTCAGCTCTCTGTGATACTTTTAGCACTGAACTGAGGGAGGCCTTGGTGAATCTTGAGCATAGTGCTGAGGGCTGTGTGCAGTTCTCCAGTTCAAGACAGATGTGGAACTACTAGAGACAGTACAGCATCTGTATTGGAGATGGAAATTTCTATATCTGTAGAGTCATAAAAAATCTCCTGTGGGAAGCAGAGGCCAGACCTTGAGAAAAAAGATGTCTGCCTGCCTAGGCTGAGCGATAAGGAACAGCTGCTCAGCCCGGTTCACAGGCAGCCCCCTCCGAAAACTTGCTGAAGGCGGCCACTCGACCAGGCTCGTAGCCAACTTAACTGCAGACGTCCTCCAAACTATCTTTGGAGGTCAAACACTGGGAAATGAGGAAGAGGAGGAGGAAGGCAGGACCCTCGAATTGAGGGCTGGGACTCCTGACTGGCATGTGCGCCTGCGCACCCAGGGGGGAGAGTTGCGCAGTTGAAGGCGGCGTTTGTCCGCCCCCGAGCCTGCCTGCTGGGTCGTACTGACCCTACCTGCCAGGATGCACCGGGCATAGAGAGGACAGTGAGGAGAGAGCAGGGCGGGAAGGAGAAAAGCCTAAACCTGAGTCCTGTGCTGTCTGTGGGAGATGGTCAGCAACTCTCTCTCTTATCTGCCACCTCGAGAGGATGTTCAGGTCCCATATCCCGCCGGCAGGTATCACCTCCACACTTTGCTGCTTTTATGTGCTTTCACCTGAATAAATGCTCCATCGAGCATTGAGTCACCTCATTCTGGCATGATTATTGCCAAATCCCGAGCCTATCCAGAACATAATTGGTGACGAGGATGGGATTCGGCAGTTAAACAGTGGAACTCAGTAGTGGAGTGCACAGCTAGGTGAGGTCGTGCCACTGGATAGAAATTTTGTTCATGCTGTTTGTGTCTTTGGTCTTTATTGGCTATGAAAATAGTGGAACTCACTAGTAGGGTGCAAACCTAGGTGAGGTTGTGCTGCTTGATGGAAATCGTTTTTGTGCTGTTTGTGTTTGTGGTCTTTATTGTGTGTGCGACATGCAGTGGTTGTTTTTCGGGAGTGCTGCAGATAGCAGTGGCAATCACAGGGAGGCTGCGCCTCCGACGGAGCGCCGTAAATGGGGGCCAGAACCATGGAATGCTCTATGGGACCAATGGGAAACCTGCACTTGGGTGTCTCCAGAACCATGGACCCAGAAGAACCCCACGGCAGTGTTACAGTATTGGGGTTGGTTTGTAGAGATGACTGTACTAAGAACTTGGTCCAACTGGAACATGCCGGCCGGATGGGAGGTGCTCTGCTGTGTGCATGTAAGATTTTACGCGGGCAACTAAAGGAGGAACAGGAGAGGAATCAGCTCCTCCAAGAGCAGTTGCAGGCAGTTCAAGCCACCCAGGTGGTGCAGAGGCAGCCTCTGCTGGAGACAAACAATCAGAGGTTGCTCCTAAAGGAGAAATGTGCTAAATTGGCAACATTGTATGCGACACGTGTGGTAAAGAACAGGCAAGGGAGAAAACTGGGGCAGAAGGGGAGCCGGCTGTGGACTGTTGTCACCGATCCTGACTGGGACCTGGAAACTTGGGATGGGGCTATTTGGGAATCAGACAAGGAAGTCCCCATACCAGAGAAGAAGGGCCTATCATGGGAGGAACCAAAAAGGCGAGCTGCCCCAGTAATATGAAGGAAAGCTGTGCTGCCAGGGCCAGGACAAGTGGTGTGACAGGATGAACTAACCAATTTTACCCCTGAAGCGAAATATAAACAACAACCCAGGGAAAAACCACAGTCCTGGATAGTAAGATTAATGGAAGAAGGGGCTGATTCAGTGATAATTGACAATGATGTCAATTGTGCCTCAAGGTTTTTGGGGTTAACTAATGACATGTATGTACAGTCTGCCCTGTGGCAGGGCAGTGGACAAGGAAGCAGCAAGACGTATTAGTGCATGCTGATAAGATCCCCTCTCAGTCTTCTCCAGGCTAAACAGGCCCAGCTCGCTTAGTCTTTCCTCATAAGACAGAGGTTTGACTTGCTTAATCATTCTTGACGCTCTCCACTGGACCCTCTCTAGAAGCTCCACGTCCCTCTTGTCCTGGGGAGCCCAGATCTGCACCCAATACTCCACGTGCAGCCTCACCAGAGCTGAGGAGAGGGGCAGGATCACCTCCCTCAACCTGCTGGCAACACTCCTCCTGATGCAGGCCAGGATCCCATTGGCCTTCTTGGACACGAGGGCACATTGCTGCCTCATGGTTAACTTGTCAACCAGGACTCCCAAATCGCCCTGCTTTCCATCAGGTCAACCCCTGATCTCTACTGGTGCCTGGGTGATTCATCCCCAGGTGCAGGACCCTGCACTTGCCCTTGTCAAACCATACGAGGTTCCTGTCTGTGCAACTCTCCAACTTGCCTGGGTCCCTCTGAATGGCAGCACAGCCATGTCCATGTCATGTCATGTCATTGAATTCAATCATTCTATTGAATTTTATTCCTGTTGCTCTTTACTTGTTGTCTCTTTCTTTGTTGTGTATTGGTTTGGCATGCCTATCTCAGTTCTTGGTGGTAGGCCTGGACTGAGCATGACTGCCAGAGCCTTTCCAGGTAAATTCTATTTGCAAAGCTGTAATGTTTTGCCAGAGAGAATAAACAACGAAAAAACGCTCCTCTTTTCACCCATGAGGATGATTTTTCATATTCCTGTAGTTCATTCCATACTTATTTAACTGCCAAGTCTCATGCTCTTTTCTCAACTTATGTCTTCATGTCTATAGTGCCTTTATTGATTGGTGGGGTGGAAATGCCTTCCTTTGGAGGCTAATTGTAAGATTCATATTTAGAAAGAATATTCTGGTAAAGGTGATTTCCTCAAAAAGCCTTTTTTTTTTTCTGACACTGCCCAGCAAACAGAGTTTTACAGTTGCTTTATTTTGATTGCTTATGGAGAGAATCTGTTCCAGGAGTGTGCTGTAGTTGAGCACAGCTCAAATGCTGCCACTTGACTCCCATCTCTTCTTTTGCCAGTAAGCAGTGTGACCACTGGGAGACGCAGCAGTTTTTGTAGTGTGCAACAGCACACTACACTCTAGGCCCAAGAATTCAAACTGCACACCCTACTGCTTCCTTCCTTGCCCCTCTAACATCAGCGGATCCTTTTGGTTGGATTTCCCTTGCATCAGGCATCAGAAATCAGGAAATAAGTATTTTAACCTACCCAATGTTTTTATATTAGTTGGCTGTCCTAAGCAACTTCTGAGTGATTGTGCCTCCTAAACCTACTAAAATAGCCCACTGAATTCCATTGTTCAGAAGGCCCCAATCTCAAGCTATGCTCACCCAGGTAAATGCCAGAGGCCTCCAAGAGGCCATTAGGAGGCCTTACCTCTCCAAATTTTAAAGTCATCCCATTCTACTGTCAGCCATGTCAAAGTCCCAATGGAACTACGGAAGTCCTAAAACTGTAGTCAAAATTGTAAAAATGAAGTCATAATTGTCAACGGTGGGTCAGGGGAAATACTTGTGGCTCTTGATGAAGACGATGTCACTCACTTAGCCGGCGCAATAGGAAAGAGAGAGAGAGAGCTGTGGCTTTCTTTTCAGTTGTACTTGTCCAAAGTATTGGCTCCAGGAAGCGGTGAAGAGGGCATCAGCTTTTCCAGCAGCTGAAGGAGGAAACAAAAACTAGTCGAAGTGCTGTTTCTGCTTGTCTTCCTCCCCACATACCTCTCCCTGGCATGCCAAGCAGTCCCTGAGCCCGTGCGTTCAACATCAGCTTCGCAGAGTGCTTGGGACAAAGTGCCACCAAAAATGCAGGCATAGGCAGGACATGCAGAATACCGAAAATGGCATCCAATTTCCTCTTTAACTATGCAGCTCCCTGCCTCCTCTTAGAAGCCACTCTCCTGGATGATGTGGACAGCAATCCCATACACAAGGAAGCATTTGAGGAAAAGCATTGTGGAGATAGGAGGCAGGAGCAGGAGAGCACTATGGATGGGATCAAGGTGAAATGTCATTTTTCCCACCAAGATATGGCCTCTATTACTGAACGGTCTGTGTTACACTTCAGCAATCTGCTTACATTATCATCCTGAGGAAAGAACCCTGATGGGAAAGTATAAAGACAGGAAGCTGGCCAAGATGGGCAGGGGAGACTTTTGACAGGGAAGGGAATTGAGCACAAGGGTTCTCGATGTGGAGAGAGGGTGCTTGCCCTGATTCAAATTTTCCTCCAGGCTTCCATGTCCTCAGTCACCCTAGGGAAGAAGGGAGCCTTTCCCCTATGCATGTCTAGCTATCGTAGGAATGTGAGGATGCCCTGGTGAAAAGGAAAACTGTATGGGTGGAAACTCTGAACTTGGGAAGTGATCAGAGAGCATGTACAGCAAGAAAGCTGCAAGTGTTCTTCGGTGGATGCTGCTTTGTGTCACTGTTACTTTATCTATAAGCAGTGATCAGTGTTTTTAGGAAGGGAATTGTACTCCAGTGGAATTGCATTTCATTTTATTTTTCCCCAAGTTCAGAAGGCAAGCTGTCGCACAGCCTATTCTACATCCTAACACAAACTTGCTAGCAAAGCATCAGAAACCCTATATCATGTCCTAATCCGAACATATATACACTATCTACAGAGCCCACGTGATGGGCAGAGATGAAGTGGCAGAGGATGCTGTTGCTGTGGCTAGTGTCCACGCTGGGCAGGGATTTCCCTTTGACCATCAGTACCATCAGTTGGAGCTGGAGCTGGAGCTGTGGGGCCCGATGCTCTTGAGGGGTAACCCCTGACAAATGCAGGCATCTACTGCGGGCAACTGTCCAGGGAATTCATCTCGCTGTCAATGTAGAAGGTGACACACGGGGCCACAGTGTCCTGGGGCAGCTCACACGCAGTGCAGCCCTCAGCACCACCGGCACTCTCTGAGCTGGCCAGGGAGCTCATCCCGCTCCCAATGTAAAAGATGACTTGGAGTAGCATGGTCTCCTCTGACTCTTGGCACTCAAGGCAGCCACCAGCACCCACGATGCTCTCCCAGCTGTCCAGGGAGCTTGCCTCACTGCCAATGTAAAAGCGGATGCAGGAGGCAAGGGAGACGTGTGACTCCTCGCAGGTCAGCCAGCTAATATACACTGCCAGGTTGTCTGTTTCCCAGCAGTGAAGAGTGCTGCTCCGCTGGCACCTCCTGCCAAAGCAGAAGCAGTCCCACTGTGATTGCCACCATCTGTGAGCAGCAGTTGAACACTACTCCCTCTGCCCAGCTTCAGGTCCTGGCCTTGGGGCCCCTGTGGTTGCCCTCCTCCTCAGCCGCTTCCTCAGCCACTCCATGCTGCCAACCCTGACAGGCTGTCCCCACAGTGGCCAGCCCTGCCCAGAGAGCAGGGCTGGCTCTAGCCATGCACAGAGCCGCACATGGCCGTCTAGGAGCCACAGCTCGGGCAGAGCCCCCACTGAGTGTCCCACTACAGCCAGACCACTGCAGAGACAGCTGGACCCTGGTGCTAGCCACGCAGCTGTGTGGGGATGCGGGGCTATCTCTCACACCCTCTCCTCCTTCACACATGCTGCCTGCTCAAAAGTAGAGCTGCTCGCCTTGAGCGCCTCTCTGCTCCACTGCCCACGTGGACAGCGGCTTGCGCGGTGCTCCATGCACCCTGTGCAAAGGCGAAGGCAGGAGGCATGAAGGCGGCCACAAGACTGAGGGCAAGTGCCCCCGCTCTTGGCATCCCCAGGGGGCACATGGCACAAGTGGCTCCTTCCAGCTGCCCCCAGGGCTTTCCTTGCCAGTAACCCCTGACACTCCCAGCCCAGCTCAGCAGAGCTCTCACCTGTCCCGCAAGTGACGCGTCTGCCCACTCCAGAGGCGAGAGCTCCACAAGGGCTTCTTCCTTTGTGTTCCCACCCTTGAGTTTCCACTACCTGCAAGGCCAGCAGCCGGGAAGAACAGGGGAGAGGCTTGAGGTCAGCTCATAAGCCCTCAGCTCTCTCTCTGCCAAAGCAGTGCACCACTTGCCCGCTGGGGCACTCTTGAGGCAATCACTGAGCTCCCACCACCTCTCAAACATGCTCAGGTCCCACTAGCCTCCCCTGGGGAAATTACCACCCCGGACCGGTTCCCTGCAGCCTCCCTGTGCACGCAGGCAGAGCAGGGAAGGATGTGGTTCTTACACCCTGCAGCTTGCAGGCTCCTATCGCACTCACGACTCTCGCGCCAATGACACAGGGGCTGTGAGGCCAGCGCCAGCGACACAGCTCCTGCTCGGCCAATGCCAATGCTGCCAACAGAGACATTCGCCACCAGCGCATGCTTCTGCCCTGTTGTGTGCGGGGCTACACCTGCCCAGGGCTTTGTGACCTCGCCAAGGGGCTCAGGAGTGACCCTGCCACACACGAACCTTGGCCAGGGCCCTCAGCACTTGAAAGGGCCTTCTGGCAGGGCCCACACACTGCAGCCCACTCAGCTTCCTCAAGGATGCCTTCCTTCTCCTGTCCTCACCACACCAAATTCTTCTCTGCTCCACACTTGCCCCCTCGCACTTGCCATTCCTCAGGGCTTCTCTCACCAACAAAGACTTAAATAAAAAAAAGACATGCAGACACTCTGCCTCTTCTGTGTCCTTTGTCAGCAGGACCCATGCCACATTTAGACTCCTACAATCTCACAATCCTCGTGGTTGGAAAAGACCTTCCAGATCTTTGAGCCCAAATGTAAACCCACTAAGCAGCATGCCCACTAAGCCATGTCCCAAAGGGCCTCATCTGCACCTTCCTTGAACCCTGCCAGGGACGGGGACTCCACCACTTCCTTGGGCAGCATGTTCCCATGCTTCACCACACCTTCCATCTAGAAATTTTTCCTAATATCTAAGCTGAAGCTCTGCTGGTGCAGCTCGAGGCCATTCCCTCTTGTCCTATTTTCGGTAGTTAGGTTGGAGAGGAGATGGAGCTGAACCTCCTATTCTCCACGCTGTATAAGCCCAGTTACCTCAGCTGTTCTCACAAGGTCTGTGCGCCAGCCCCTTCCCTTGCTTTGTTGCCCTTCTTTGGACATGCTCCAGAGCCTCAACCAGCTTTAGACCCATTGAGCCATGGGTCTGTGCTTTTACTGGCTTTCCTTTGGCTTCTGATGTCTCTGGAGAAGCTTTTCTTGTTGCTCTCGCGTGCCTCAGCAGATTCAAGTCCAGGTGGGCTTTAGCCTTGCTAGGCCCATCCCTGCATGCTCAGACACTGCCTCAATATTGCTTCCGTAGCAATCTTCTGCATGCAGCGAGGTGCCATTTGTCTGGAGTTACCTGCTGCCTTTTCTGCTGAGGGGTTCAAGATTTCAAGAGCTAGCTTGCGTTCTGCCCACTATTTCTCCAGGACTTGTTCTTCTTGAGTGCGCTGATGGTGGCTTTCTAAACTCACTTTCCCTCTGATCACAAGGATTTGAACACCTAGGAGAAAGTGGTGCTTCACCTGCTCCACAGTTGCCTTGCTGAGGAGGAATTGAACTGAGTTCTTGCATTGTAAGAGGCTGCTGCTGTTGTGAATTTGCTCTGATTTTTCTACTTCCCTTGTCATCCTTCTGACTTTGCCTCTGGAAGGGAAGAAGTTCTCCGTCAAGGTTACAGTCGTGAGTCTCTTCAAAATGTGTTTCTTGAAGAACCTCTCACGCAGCCCAAATGCCCAAGCCACTGTGGAGACTGTGGAGTTTACAGTGCGCTAGGCAAAAACGAGCAGTGAGTGCCCGCCTGTTGTCTTTGCTGACATATGATGCTTACCTGGTCACTGCATGCTGCTGATGGCATTTATTAGATCCTAGGAATTGATTAGTAACAGTGGCAATGATTTTGATTTCCACAAGAATTTTGAAAGTTGATTTCTGAAAGAGGAGCTTGAAATGTCTAAGTAAGTGTGGACCTGTTTTGTCTGTTGTCTGTTGTCATGGCTCAGAGACTTACTGCCTGAAGAGCGTTCCCTCAGAAACCCTCTGGCGACAGACCACGGGACACAGTTCTCCAATAGATTAGGCCTGTTGAAAGACAAAGCTTTGACTGCAGAAATAGGTAAACTCTGGAAGGACTGAGTCCTTCCAGACTGTGGAGTCTCTGGACTGCACAAGAACAAAAGATGCTCTGATAGATGAGCAATTTCTTCTTGAAGTGGATTGCGCCTCCCCAATTCTCATTTCTTTCCCCACTCCTGCTTCTTTCCTCAATCTATTCTCAATCTCCTTTTTCTTCTCATGAGACTCTTGCTTTCTTTCCTGGTTGTTTTTATATTTGTGCTGTCTATCTCAGTTCTTGGAGAGAGGCCTGGAGTGCATGTCTTTTGAATAGCAAAGTATGTTTTTGGCAAAACAAACAAATAAACAGGCGTTTAAAAACTAGTAGGTGGGGCTCTCCAGAAGTTAACTACCTTCTTTTTTGCTGAGGACTTCAATTGGAAGACTCAGATAGTATTTCACCTGCTCTTTCCCCAGGCAAAGCTCTTTCCTTATCAAAAACCCTTTCCTGACCAGCTCTTTCCTGGTCATAACTTCCTGGACTCTCTGTCCCTTTGTCACCAGCATTTAGACACCAAGGGGAATCTGCTGCTTCACTCTCTATGCAGTTGCAGTTGCCTAACTGATGACTGATCATTGCATTTCTGGATTCCACCTCTGTAAAAGTACAGATACTCCAAGGTGGACTAGGCCATGGGCCCGCAACCTTTTAGCTTCATCTCATCTCCCTGTTTCTCATTCCTTTCCCTATTCCTGCTTCTTTTCTCACACTTAAATGTTCCCAATATCAATTTTATTTTATCTTATTTCATTTTAAATTATTTTAATTATTTCATTGCAATTTACAGGATCATAGAATCAGGGAATGAGAGAATGGTGGAGGTTGGATGGGACCTCCAGAGATCATCTAGTCCACTCACGCTGCTCAAGCAGGGATACCTAGAGTATGTGGCCCAGGGTCACATCACAGTGGGTTTTGAAGATCTCCAGAGAAGGAGACTCCACCACTTATGTGGGCAGCCTGTTCCAGTGCTCCATTGCCCTCACAATCCAGAAGTTCTTCCTCACATGGAGATGAAACTTCCTGAGTTTCAATTTGGATGCATTCCCCCTTGTTCTGTCCCTGTCCACCACCGAGAAGAGTTTGAAGATTCCCTCTCAGTCTTCTCTTTGCCAGGCTAAACAGGCCTAACTCGCTTACTCTTTCTTCATGAGATAGAGGTTTGAGTCCTTTAATCATCTTTGTTGCTCTATACCAGACCCTCTCTAGAAGTAAGTTCCCCGTCCCTCTTGTCCTGGGGAGCCCAGAACTGCACACCATACTCCAGGTGCGGTCTCACCAGAGCTGAGGAGAGGGGCAGGATCCCCTCCCTCAACCTGCTGGCAACGCTCCTCCTGATGCAGGCCAGGATCCCATCAGCCTTCTTGGCCACAAGGGCACACTGCTGCTTCATGGTTAACTTGTTGTTAACCAGGACTCCCAAATCTCTCTTCACGAAGCTGCTTTCCAGCAGGTCAACCCCTAATCAGGACTGGTCTGCATGATCTTAATAATTGCCAATATTATTTTATCCCAGATGTACAGGTATTCACTCACCTTGGTGAAAACACTTGTCTGTTGTTATAGTAAGTGTTCACTCTTCCTGTTAATAGGACTTCTACAATCACCAACAAATGGAACCGAAACAATGAGATTTTACATCTGCATATGAGGAAGAACTTCTTTGCTGTGAGGGTGACAGAGCCCTGGAACAGGCTGCCCAGAGAGGTTGTGGAGTCTCCTTCTCTGGAGATCTTCCAAACCTGCCTGGATGCAATCCTATGCCATGTGCTCTAGGTGTCCCTGCTTGAACAGGGAGGTTGGACTAGATGATCTCTAGAAGTCCCTTCCAACCTCAACTATTCTGTGATTCTATGTGATTCTGTGATTGTGAGGAGGCACTGGGAGAACTATCAACAGAGATTGGTTTAGCGCTTGTCCTTCCAGAAAATAAGCCTGCATTCCAGTGCATCCAAAAATAGCATATAGGCTGTGAATAAAGCACCAGAAATATGTTAGAAAATATGTCACATGTATTTCAGGAGGTTGGTGAGAGGATTCAAATAAAAGCATGAATTAAATGAAGGCATATCCACTGGATTCTTCTCTTGATTAAAATAACTTTGGAGGACAGTTAGTAAGGCTCTGATATATTATCCTATCAAGCTTAAAGTATAACCAATTACATTTTCATATGAAAGGATATCTTTTCCTTAGTTCTACACATCAGATGATTTTCTAGAATCACATTTCCTAGAAGAGGCATTAAAATCACCAAAGAATAGCCAATTATTTGCTAAGATAAGAGAATATTATTTTGCCTAACATGCCTAACTGTACATTATGGGAATAAGCTTATATGTTACATGGCAGTACTTTCTTTCAGAAACTCTAAAGAATAGCACAACTGTTTAAATCACTGTAATTGGAAGTTCATTAAAAGAGCTGGCATAATCCTACCTCATATTGTTGGTGGTAATTCTGTAGGCAATTCTGGGAATGAATATAAGCTTAGAAAAGTTGCTAATTTAAAGCTGATGCAAAATGAGGGGAATCAATTCCATCTAAGGAATTTCACAAGCTATTTATTGAAAAGTTGATACATGAGCTTACTTTTGTAGATGACTACAGGATCTCATAAATGTATGTTATGAACATAATAAATGATACTGTACTTTTTCACACCAAAAAAAAAAAATCTCCGAGACAATAGTGTCAAGTTTTCATTGCCTCTTATACTGAAAAGAGTCACAAGTATTTTGGAAAAAAAAAATCTGTATGTACTTAATGAATCCTCTATCTTTGCTCTTGCTAAAATTAATTTGTGCCTTTAATCACATAGTGAAGCCAATAAGTAGATAAGCAATCATAGATAAATTACACTTGCAAATTGTGTTGCAAGAAGGAAATTCATTGGGAGTTTACTGGGATAGATTTATCTAGCTATTATAGTCTCCTCAGTTCTTCATGGTGGTTTGTTACCCCAAATTGATGACAGTCTCTATACTAAGGTTACCTAACACATACCAATACAGAGAAACATGAAACTGTTTTATTGTTGTTTTTCCTCTCAATGAGTATTGACATCAAATATGACACTAAGACTTTTAAGCTAGAAATATTTAGGGGAAAAAAAGATTTCTATTTCATGAAAATCAGAAAAGTCATTGCCCATCTGGGGTTTGTGTAATACAGCTTGTTGGGCTTAAGTTTTGGCAGTGCACCCTACAGCTGCTCATGGGTAGTGGACATAGCATCTCATATCAATACTACAGACAGATCAAACTTTGGAAAAACTACAGAGAAAAACAAGTCTTCTCATCGAAGGACAAAACAAGTAGTGACCTACAGATAGAGTCCTAACCTGAGTTCCTTAAGCATAAATCCTTAAATCTTGAATCAATAACCTTAAATTGATAAGCTAGGGTTCTCCACCTTTGATGGAAAGACAATGACCATCACTGAATGTCTTGTATTCTACACAGATCTTTCCATCAGTTAAAGGTGGAAAACGCATGGAAAATGCGACTATTAAAATATCTTCTGGGTACGCAGAAATTTACCCACACTAGAAATCAAGATACATTAACTATGTCTACAGACTAGCATTAAGAAGAACCAAATTCTAACTGAATGAATATAACATAAGGATAGAAAAATAAACATCTGTAAGGAAAACCTTCAGGTCTGACAGTGGTTTCTCTCAAAGATCTTTTATGCATGTCTATGCCTGCTTAGCTCCACAGATGCGCTCCTCACATTTAAGCGAAGCATTGTTTAAGGGTACTGGATAGTCCTGTCTAAAGACAAATTTATATAGGTTAACATTTTTAGGGCAAACAATAAAAGATTCCCTCTGATGAAGTAATATTTATATGTCTCTATATATCTATATCTAGATAGATCTATCTATAGCGATATAAAGATATAGATGTATAAATATATGTACCTATATGCATATAGGTATGCAACATAAATAATAAGTATACAACATACTTTTAATAAAACCTTAGAAATGTTGTATACAGGCATATAAGCAAAAGAGACTGAAGTTAGACTTTGAGCATGCATGCTACTAGGCAGTTAAATTTCATGATATTCCTTTTTGTCACAGGTTTCCTGTCCCATTTAGTGCATGTGATGAATATTTAAAAAGAGTAAATCAAGTCTGTTTCATAAATGAAACTCTGCTGCATACAGAAGATGTGCACCATAGCACTAGAAGCTGTGGACTGTGAAGGAATTAGAGAAATAGGTAGAAGAAAAGGAATGGATGGCTTAATCAACTAAATATTTCAAGTTGTCCTGTATTCATCCTGAGCTTTGCTAGAAAATTTTATTAGTAAGGATAAGTTAGTAATGCTAGAAAGTCATTTAAGTGGCATATGTGCCACTTAATAACTAATAACTAATCTCTGTTTACAAAAAATATTTGTTATAACTAAAGAGAAAATTTAATTTATTTCATAAGGGGTTTCAAGATTTTTAAATTTTGTTTCATTTATATCAAGAATAAAACTTCAATAAACTAGATTGACCAAAGAAATACTGAAAACAATGATTAGAGAACAAATGAAATGTTTGGTTTTCTCACACTGTTTTTTTGTTTTGTTTTGTTTTTATGGCACATCTGAAATTAATTCTAATAACATTTCTTATACCACCATTTTTTTTTATTTTTTTTGCTTTCCTCATTTTCTCCAGAATTAATAGTTGATTGCAGGGAGAGCTGTCAAATCCAATATCTCAGTAAAAGAGGAAATATAACCTGGAAAATGAAGGCATTCTTTGGAATGAAGAATAAAACTGGCTGAATAATGGCTTGACTTTAATATTACTTACTGAGGCCGGAGGAAAAATGCAAAGCAAATCATTTTGTGTCCTTTTCTAGTTTTCCCATCTGAAAAACAAACCAATAATCTCTTATAATGCATTCATGTTATAAACATAAAAATCTGTTATTTATTGCCACCCATGAGGCAAAAGTTTGTATGGAAATATTACTTTATCTTAGTTAGTGTGATATCTAGATGGCATTCTTTGACATAAGCTGGTATGTTTTGAAATATCCAGAATTATATGGTTTCATGACTATATATATTTTAAAATACCATTCTTTTCAACTCATTCCAAATATTATTTATTTCCTAAATTCTGTTCATCCTGGGATTCATCCAGTGGGATTCACTGAGTCAGTCTTGTCCCTGTGGAAGCTTTTATACATGCAAAACTTTTACATATGGAGTTAAATTTACCAGTTAACATTAAGAATTAAAGTTACTATGCAGTACGCATAGTTGCTATTGCAAAGCTTTCCAAGCTTGTCTGTCTGTAAGAGATTTTTTTTTCTTTTTTTAATAATTGGTCAGTGTAGCAGTCTGTTATTCCATAACAGATACTTTATTTATATGCCTCATTTATTAAATATAAATACAATAATTACTGTTCATGTTTAATAATGTGTAGTCTAATTATGAAATGTTAAATATGATTAAGCAAAAGACCTGAAACTACAGTCTATTTTTTTTACAAGAAAATCCGCTGAGTTCAGTTGGCCTGCATTCCTGAAGAAGTTTCTCAGTTTTAGTGCCCAGACTCATTCTTACCTTTCTCTTTTTTGTTCTTCAGCTATATCTTACATAAATTGAAGCTATCCTACTAGGTACTCTACAGTAATTGGTTAAATGTCAGACACCAAGATCAAGGTCTTAAACTGAGTATCCGACTCTGCTTACTGGTTGTTATTCTTGCTGGTATCAGCCTCAGCCTCTCACATCACTTCAGCCGACTTGTTTTTTATACATTTTACATTTTAAAAATACCTCTTATCATTCATCAGTGTTTGTCTAGTCAAGGTGCTGAAATCCCAAGCCATTCCTTACCTCTTCAGGAAAAGATCTTACTTTCCACATTCTTCTGTGCCACTATTGATAAAATGGAGAGGTAGAACTTTGTAAGGAATTTGTAAGTTAAACAGTTAGATAGCATTAGTCATGGAGATTCAGTATTACTTTCCATTTTCAGTTTCAGTTTCGCTTAATCATCTTCATAACCCTTCACTGGACTCACTCCATTTCTGTATGCCCATGCCTGTCTTGAATTGGTAGCCCAGATCTGGAGACAGTACTCCAGACATGGCTTCACCACAGCTTCACCAATTCCAAAAGGAAAGAATCTCCTCCCTTGACTTGCTGGTAGCACTTGTTCTAATGCAGGCCAGGACACTGTGGGCCTTCTTAACCACAGAGGCACATAGTTAACTCATGGTCAAGTTGTTGTTCACCAGAATCTTCATGGTATTTTTTGCAAAGCTGCCCTCCAGCCCAGGTTTCACCCAGATCCCTCAGCTCTTGTGGGGTTCATTCTCTCATTTCCCATAAACTAGTACATAGTTCCCAAAAACTACAGGTATCAGGGGCCTAGCATTTCTGATGGCAAGTTTACCAATAAAGACCAAGAACAAGAAAGCATTGAATATCTCAGGCTTTTTTGTTTGTGTTCCTCAGTAAATTAGTATATGAATAAACTTGAATATTTTATTAGGAAAGGGAACCAGAGAAAAATGTCAATGACTCCTCCAAATGGCATCCATGTGTTCCACAAAGACAGAGCTTGAATGACACGGACAGTCTGTGGGAGAGGGAAATGCACCAGTTTCCAAGAATATACCTGGAATATGAACTCTAATAAAGAGCAAGTATAAACAAATTTCTTGGTCTTTTGGGCATTGTTCAGGGGGATGCGTCATTTCTCCTTTTATTTCTTCCCTATTCACTTCCTCATAAAATATATTTGATACAATGCCTGTAAGATTTCAATCCCATTTAAAAGTTTAGTAGATTCAAAATTATTCTTCAGCAGTATGTTATTCAAAACTTGGCAAACTTAATAGTTACATCAAACTTAAATATAAGGGGATGTGGTCAAAACTGGCAAGATCAAATTCAGTTTGGGTCTACTTTGTAGCTATTCAGAAAATAAATTATGGCAGTAAATTTAAACACTTATAGTGCTTTTTAAGCTTTTATGTCCCAGAAGTCCATGCTACCTGTGAGTTGCAAACTTTCAAGGTACTTTCAGGGGAAAAATGAAATTCCATCAAAAACATGTGAACTTTCAAGCTGCTTATGCACTGAAGCATGTAGAATATTCTTTTTTTTATTTTTTTTTTCAGTCTACTGTGAAAAATTCCTCAGAACAATGGTGGTAAAGTGAAACAGCTCAGTCTTCTGCTTCTGTGAGTTAATGAGTCCATGTTTTCAAATACTAAAAGCAAAACAAACAAACAAACAATCCCACAATGAATAACTGCTGTATGTATGAATTTAGTCTTCAACTACTGTATTACAACAGTATTTGGAGATTGAGTATTTGTATTCAGGAGAGTAAGATAAAAGTTCTAACAAACTGTCTGAAGTGTAAGATAAACAGGCTAGTCATTGAATGTGTGATTGATGGATTTCTATTAATATCTTTTCTCTACTTCCCTTCCATGATCCTGAGGTCCTTTCTCTCCTACACAGGGCAAACTAATCAGATAAATGCTGTATAGAGATTTTTCCTGCCAACGTTTATGGTAAGAAAAGGATGGATATGACTGTTAAATCACTATTGCTTTTCATTTAGCACCTGGCTTCAAAAACTGTCAGGTTTAAGGAAGATTATAAAATAATGCATGCCTGCTTATGCTCTCAGTTAAGGGAGATCTCTTTAATTCTCCAAAATGGTAGTATTGTCCTGTAGCACACAAAGAGATCCACAGTTGAGCAATAAGACTAAACCAAAAATAATGCACATCCATGTCAATTTTCTATACAGTCATCGCTTATTTGCTGATAATGATGTCCCATCATTAGCTCTAGCAATAAGTATCTCCAGGCATTTTTTTCCTTTGTTTCTTGTTCATTAAAAAAGAGAAAGAAAAGAAAAATATACTAAATGTGAAATTAAAATCCATCCATAAAATGAGAACAAAGACATAATTCATTCTTCATTTTTTTTAACTTCCCTGAGCAGCTTTCAGCAGCAAAGGCTTGATAGTTAACACAACAAAGATTGGACTTATTCTCTTATATACCATAGTTATTCTTAGCTATTGTAGTAGCTTAACGATTCCACATGAGTGTTTGCATACTGAATGGGCAGAGAGGAACCTCATGAGGTTCAACAAGGACAAGTGCAGGGTCCTGCATCTTGGAAGGAATAACCACAGGCACCAGTACAGATTAGGGATTGACCTGCTGGAAAGCAGGTCTGTGGAGAGGGATTTGGGAGTCCTGGTTGACAACAGGTTAACCATGAGGCAGCAATGTGCCCTCGTGGCCAAGAAAGCCCATGGGCTCCTGGCCTCCATCAGGAGGAGTGTTGCCAGCAGGTCGAGGGAGGGGATCCTGCCCCTCTCCTCAGCTCCGGTGAGAGCTGCGCTTGGAATATGGTGTGCAGTTCTGGGCTCCCCAGTACAAGAGGGATGGGGAGCTTCTAGAGAGGATCAAAGATGATTAAGGGACTAGAGCATCTATCTTATGAGAAGAGTCTAAGTGAACTGGGTCTGTTTAGTCTAGAGAAGAGAAGACTGAGAGGGGATATGACCCACATGTTCCTGTGAGGGTGACAGAGCCCTGGAAGAGGCTGCCCAGAGAGGCTGTGGAGTCTCCTCCTCTGGAGATCTTCCAAACTCGCCTGGGTGCCACCCTGTGCCACGTGCTCTAGGTGTCCCTGCTTGAGCAGGGGTGGGTTGGAGTAGGTGAGCTCTAGATGTCCCTTCCAACCTTAATTCTGTGATTCGGTGTGATTCTGTGAATCTCAGGATGTGGTACTTATTTGGGTGGGTAATGGAGAAAACTAGATTCTGTCTTTGAAAGAATAAAACATTCAAGGAATTCATTAAATATGAATAAGCACTATATTAGTCTTCTCAGACAGTACAATCCTCTACACTGCTAAATGTCTGAGAGCTTATCTTTACGGGGGGAAACTGTCTTGAGGGGTAGGCTTCTTGAATATAACACATAACACAAAGCCACACAATCAAGAATTATCTAACACACAGCAAGTTTCTATTCTAGTTTTCTTCAAGTGCCGATATTTTCATTTGAAGCTCTTAATATGCAGAAATATGCAGAAAACCTTAATTGTGTAATGGCATTACTGGCATGGACTAAGTAGTTTGTTATATTTCGATCCAACCTTTTAATTATGTCATGAAATTAACATTGTTCTACTATGTTATTGAACAAATTACCAAAATCTGCCCACTCACTAAATAAATCAGGCACTATAATTGGACATAAATAGCTTTTGTTACTAACCTAATCAGTTTAGACAGCAAAAATGTTATTTCCATTTATTTGATAAACAGAGGGTTCTAGAACATTAGGAAAAGGTTTTGCACCTTCTCCCTTTTCCTAGGGAACTGATACTATATCATCCACTTATCTGAACAAGGAACAAGATCATAAATATCATAAATTTAGTCTTTAATAAAAAAGTTCTAGTGGAAAACCACTCTGGAGAACAGCCCCATAAAATTTGAGTTCTTTTCAAGAACATTCAATCCCTAATTAATATATATAAATAGAGATAGAGAGAGGAGTTTAAACTGCTATTTAAGTTCTCAAGAATAATTTTAGGAATAAATTGCTGATGTCTCATCAAGATGTAGTATTAAATTGTTTTAAAGAGACAGATCTGCCTGAACTGAGACCTCTTGATAAGCAACAGCAGAAAGATGTGTTATTTCTGCACAGAAATAAGGATTAGAAGACTTTAAGTTTTTTTTAAATTTAATCTTAAAAAAAATCAAAATATTTGTTTAACTTGAAATATCGGTAGTGACCAGTAAGTGAACCCATTTATAACTGCAAATGCCTGGGCCTTCTCCAACCATTCCAAGAAGATTTCTATGTAGACTACCCGTATTTCTCAAAATGTTCCGGTTTGATATACTAATGTGACATGTTTATATCCTTAAGGAAATTATTTTTATTTTTTCACACACATTCAGAGGAGTTCCAAACATGATCCTGGAAAACCTGATTGAACCATCATAAAATGGGTAAGTCAACTAACAGTAGGAAGAATTTATTGTCTTTATTGTGCTATATAGCCCGAAGTTATTCATCCTTTTCTAACACATACTTACTAGAACACCTAAGGGAATCCTACTGACTTTTTTTGTGTGTATCTGTTCCCCTAGAGAATAAATGCCAAGACGATAGTCTTGCTCCAGGTTTTCTAGATGCTCTTACAGGATTCATGACTTGAATATAATCTAAATTTACAAATGCATCAAAAACAGCAGGTCCACTTCTTCTCTGTTTTTAATGAACTTCTCTTGAATGTATAACTTTATCAAGACTTTAGATTATATAAACATAACTATCATTATGTTGGCTGAAGAATACCATCAATTCTCCATCAAATCCAGGACGGAAATAGAAAAAAAAAAAAAAAAAAAAAAAAACTCAGCTTCTCTGAAATATGCAAGAGTGCTTATTGGAAGATATACATATGATATATCCTTCTATGGAAGGCTAAGATAGCCTCTTTCTTAAGTACTAGTATTGGCTACTCTGTTTCACTATCTTTTATGATTATTAACCTCTGCATGGTTCCGAATAGCAGGTCAGAAGTTGCTGATTCACCCATTATTTTCATTTGTCCCTGAAGGGCTAGAGAAAACTAAGCTCTGAGATATATATATGCAAAACATCTCTGAGTGTTGATTTGTTATGGCTCCACTGTATACAGTTTAAGGTAGTAAGAAACAAAAGTGGGTGCAAATTAATAAATTTTGTCAGAACTATCACAGAATCAAAGAATGCTTAAGGTTGGAAGGGACCTCTAGATATCCTCTACCTAAAACCCCGACATCCAGAGCACGTGGCACAGGGTGGCATCCAGGCAGGTTTTGAAGATCTCCAGAGAAGGAGACTCCACAACTTCTCTGGGCAGCCTCTTCCAGGGCTCTGTCACCCTCACAGTAAACAAGTTCTTCCTCACATGGAGGGGGAACTTCCTGTGTTGCAATTTACACTCGTTACCCCTCGTCCTGTCACTGGCCACCACAGAGAAGAGCCTGGCCCCATCCTCCCTGCAATCACCCCTCAGGTACTTGAACATGTGGATCATATCCCCTCTCAGCCTTCTTTTCTCCAAACTAAACAGGTCCAGCTCACTTAGTCTTTCCTCTCTTTCCTCATATGACAAATGCTCCAGTCCCTTAATCATCTTCATGACTGTCCGCTGGACCCTCTCTAGAAGCTCCATGTCCCTCTTGTACTGGGGAGCCCAGAACTGCACCCAATACTTCAAGTGCAGCCTCACCAGAGCTGAGGAGAGGGGTAGGCTCCCCTCCCTTGACCTGCTGGCAACGCTCCTCCTGATGCAGGCCAGGATCCCATTGGCCTTCTTGGTCACGAGGGCACATTGCTGCCTCATGGTTAACCTGTTGTCAACCAGGACTCCCAAATCCCTCTCCACAGACCTGCTTTCCAGCTGGTCAACCCCTAATCTGTACTGGTGCCTGGGGTTATTCCTCCCCAGGTGCAGGACACGTTGCACTTGTCCTTGTTGAACCTCATGAGGTTCCTCTCTGCCCAACTGTCCATTCTGTCTAGGTCTCTCTGAATGGCAGCACAGCCCTCGGGAGTGTCAGCCACTTCTCCCAGTCCGGTGTCATCTGCAAACTTGCTGGAGGTGCACTCTGTGCCCTCATCCAAGTCATATGAACAAGTTGAACAGCATCGGGTGCAGTACTGACCCTTGCGGGACACCACTGGCCACATGTCTCCAACCAGACTCAGCCCCATTTATCACCACCCTGATGGTGGTGATAACTTTGTACACATTAAATAATTTATGTACATGTTAAATAATTTATTATCATATATGTACACATTAAATAATTTATTTCAGACAAAATAACTATGAGGTGTTTCAAATTATTAAAGAATATCAATTCCAGTAAGAAATAAATCAATAAAGAGAAAATCAGTAGGAAGGACTTCCCTTTCACATTGTGAATCAAACATCATTTTCTGGCTAACTAGATTTTCTCTTTCTGCCTCTCTTGATACTTGCTTAATAAGAGGTGGATTTCTGAGTATAATAATAAATGTGCACAGAAACCAGATAAGTGTTTTAAAGATGCAAGAAAATTTTTCCCCTTTTTACTGTGGAACACTATATCTTCCTAGATACTGTCACCTACCATCAGTACCTTAGTATAACTGCAGTCCTGCTGCCACGGTACTGCTACAAACCAATAACGGTCACCGCTTTGTTGCAGCTGTCACTTTTGGCAGCCACACTCTTTGCACTGTCATATTTCTCTTCCCCAACTATTTGCTTGATGCAAATGGAAAAATTGTGCTATCACCCAGGACAAGAGAGAGTCATGGGTGTACTGGAGTGAGTCCAACAAAGAGCCACAAAGATGATAAAGGATCAGATGATAAAGGCATCTCTCATACAGAGAGAGGCTGCGAGAGTTGGGACTGTTCAGCCTGAAGAAGAGAAGGTACAGGGGGATCTTATCAATGCGCATAAATACCTGATGAGGAGGAGTAAAGAAGACGGAGCCAGACTCTTCTGAGATGCCAACTAACAGGATGAGAGTCAGTGGGCGCAAACTGAAATAAAAGAAAACTCCATTTAAACATCAGAAAACACTTTTGTTTTCTAGTCAGTGATTGCACTTTGGAATAAATTGCCCAGAGATGTTGTGGAGTCTCCAGGTATGGAGATATTCAAAACTCAACAGGATGTGGCCCTGAGCAAGCTGATGTAGCTAACCTGGTTCTGAGCAGGGGATTTGGACTAGATGATCTCCAGAGGTGAGAGAGGACTTCAACTTTTCTGTGATCTGGTGATTTTGTGTGATGTTGTTAATGTCAATGTCAATGCTATTGATGTTAATGTCAATGCTATTGATGTCACATATAATCACAATAAATGTCTGAACCTTACAACTATTTACTATAATATTTTTAATAAAAGCAATTCTTTATTAAAGTCATAACTTACCGTAAGATTGCAGCAAAATACCATGGCAAAGTGAATTTTAATACTTTTAATATAAAATATAGGTTGAATTATGCCCTCTCTTCAGAAAAACACAAACAGGGATACTGAGGAAAAGAAATCAATAATTCTATTCATATCCTTATGGAGCATAAACAGTGTAATCTTATGTAGTTTCTTGCAAATATACTCTATGGGGAATTTCTTCCTACCATAGAAAAGGGTATACCTCTTCCCTCGTCCCTCCCCGTATATGCCCCTGGGCATACTTCCCGTATCTGTGCCTATTAAAGTCTAAATTATTTTTTGAATAAAATTGATGTCTTGTGTAAATATGTTTCTCGAACAAACATCTTTTGGATCCATCTTTATTTTTCTTTATCCGTCTGTCTCTGAGTGCATTTGCCTTATCCATCTGTTACTCATATATGTGATCACAGGCAATATTTATAGGTCTATGCAAGGAGAAACTAATTTTTTTTGGGGGGGGTGGGGGAGGGCGCTACTGATCATCAGTGGAAGTGTCCATGTTAGCTCTAACAGAAGCACCCAAATTCATACTGTATATGAAGCTGTCATTAATATGTGAGGCTTAAGAACCAACCAGGCTTACATGGAACGGCAAAAGCTTCTGCTGGAGGTTTCTCTCTCAGGGTGTTGAGAGAGCACTCAGAGCCAGCAGCCTGTCAGGACAGCTTATACTAATATCTGCAGTCTGCAGAATGGCCTGGTCTGTGCTACCCTTCTGAGTAGCTTCTTTCTGGGATCACTGCAGTATTGGTTCACTGCAAGTCGCTTTCCCTTCCATAACCAGTGATTTCTGTCATCCCAGATTTATATTTACTTGTGGCTAAGACCTATTTCTCAAACTTTGCAACTTGCACAGTACACCTGGCAAAATCAGTTTACCTTCTGACAATACATTTTATTAAACTTTTGTAGGTGATTAGTGGTATTTAAAATGTTTCACTTCAAACAAGTCTAGCTGCTGGCACAATATATCTGTGTTTCACAATTTGATGGGTCAGTGTGCAGTATTACAGCTCAGCTCCTCTCATTTTTCTTCTTTTTTTCCCCTCTTCTCTTTTTTTTTCTTTTTTTTTAACATTGAATAATTTCAATGTTAAATCACCTTGATAAGATTTCTATGTCTTATCATGTCATTTGATATTTTAAATAAATGTCTTCAGAAAATTCTCTTATAAGAGGATGGCTATTTAAAATCAATCTAATCAGAACAAATGTTATGCTTTATATTTATGTTCCATTATTGAATGGCTATACAAATCTCTTGCATTTTTTTTTCAACAGACTTACACAAATATTCACAAATATTCAAATCTCAATTAGTAACCCAACTTTTAAAAATACTTTGGGGACGTTACTATTTTCCTGTGCTTGCTTTAAAATCACCTGGATGTATCTTGTCGACATTTATAATTTAGCGTTTATTAAGGAAAAGTAAGGTATCTTTTAACATTCCTAATGATTGATGATATTAATATGTGAGAAGATCCAAACAGAGTAAAAACTGAAAAAATTACTCCAGAGAAGCTCAAATGAGGGAATGAAGTGCAAAAGTTGGTTTTAATGTGAAGTGGTTCACATAAAATAACTAATTAACTGTCATAAACTGAACATAAATTTGTATTGGATTGTAAATTATAAATAGACTAGATATAAATTAAGTCAGAGATAAAACCAGTGAGCAACAGAGTATGTTACAGAATAAAACTGCAGTTGAAACTGTGACCCACAGAATCTTCAGCATTATGAAGAGCCACAGAAACAACAAGCAAAACAGCCTGTAAGTGAGGATGAGAAAATACGATGTTACTCATGAAGCATTATTAATTGAGCTATGCTGGGTTTGAGTTAGGAAAATACCGACACCGTTAGCTTACCTTGTTGTTTAATAGTACTTGCTTACATTGAGGAAAATTGTTTGGGAGTATGTTGAGATTTCATTTATATTTCTGGATAGGTTTGGGGTGAGAACTTAGAAAATGAAAAATATTTATTCCAAGGTGACTGAAGTAATCGCACAAAGGTTAATCTTTCCTTGCCTATGGAACTTGCAGTATGTGTGTGTACCAAGCTCGTAGTAGCTGGCAAGGATGGAGAAGTAGGGAACACAGTCTGTGCTGTCCTCACTGTTGCTGCACAACTGGAGCATACACTGCTCCTCTGGTAAGGTCCAGAAGGGGAACAAAGTCGAATTTTTTTTTTGTTTGTATGTTTGTTTTTTCCTATTCACATAACTGGGACACTATATATCTTACTTGCCTGTCTGGAAGTTTCTGGAGGATTCGTCTGAACAGACATGCATATGCACCTCTCCATGGCTATCTATCTAGATCTTATTCATTCCTATTCCCTTCCATCCAGAATGGAAAAAAATAACAATAATAAAAAAAATCTAGAACCTGATCCATCTCATCACAAAGTGCATTACTATAAATGTCACCTCAATCATACTCTCAAGATGTCTTTTTCTCTGCATTGTCAATATTAGGGCGACCAGATCTGATGTGCCTGACGTATTTTAGACATATAAAGTCAGATAGATGAATCTCTTGTGCCTGTTTACATGGTTAAATCCTGTCCTCTAGTGTATGTCAAAAAAGAAAAGCAAAGCAAACAAAACAAACCAAAACAAAACAGTGGGCTGGGACAAAGCAAGAGGAAGATAGAACCCTAGAAAAAATATCAGACTTCTATAAAGATTTTGCTTGCTTGTGTGTTTTTAATTGACGACTTTCTCTCTTGAGTGAAAGTTTATTCCTTCCTCAGGTAATCCTGGAATTAGATAGTTAATAGTTAAAGAGTGGTTCCAACTAAGGTTAGCTGATTCAGTTGTTAGAACTTGTAACTAAGCTCAGGTAGTTGATTTTAGTTGTTTTAAAGGACCATTAGAATGCAACCCTATTACTTCATTATTTGGGATATAATAAACTTTCTAATGGATTCTAAAATCTTCACCAGAAAAGTGAAACTGAAAGGAATAGGTAATGTTCTCTGTGGGCTTCCTTTCTATCATATAGCATTCATGTTTTACTTGGCTTTACAAAATCATAGCAAAATCACTGTTTATAATAATTACACCGTATTGAAAATAAAATAAACTCACTAATAAGGATTATAAATAAATTTTAATTTTTGACAACTATTATATAACTTGTAAATTAACAGAAATTATGTAGCCAAGAAAAGACATTCCTGGAAAATAAAGCTAAAATGTCCTAAAGGATTTTCAGTTATTTTAAGTAAGGCTGGTTTCAGGACAGCTTCAAAACAATTGTCTATGCATCCAGCTGATGGTGATTATAAGAAAATGACACCAAGGGAATTCAGGTAATACTGTAAGCTAAGCAGGTTTCAGAGAAGAGACATTTCTTAGTCTGAGGCCTAATAGCATTCCTGCATAAATAGCAATTTAATTCATCTTACGCACTGTAGTTTTCTGTAAGTTCTTTAAAGGTCGTAAGTCTCAAATCATGATAGTTTTAATATAGATTGTATATGATAAATGTAATGTTACATACCACTAAGTAATGAACACCCCGAGCACAAAAAACTGAAAATAAACCCTATGATTTTATTTTTTCTTTCACCTTTCCTTCAGTCACTGTTCCCAAATTTCATCACAATATAACAATCAAATAATACTTATGGAGTATGAAGCAAGCCCTTCTGAGCTATGTCTTTTCTTTGAAGAATGTTCTATGAACATTAATTGTTCATAATTTTATAGTCAAAACATCCTTTAATAAAACATTTAAGAATTAAGATTACATTTCATAACCTTAGTCTTTCTCTTTTTCTTCATATATTCTGACAAAATATTTATGTAATATATTTCCATTCCATTTTTCAAATAGATTAAAAATTGTTTTTTAGCTTAAAAAGTACATAAAAATAAGAATTATGATATCAAAGTGACAAATACTATGTTTGTGATGGGTTAAGTCTAAATTAACTATATACTTCACAGTTTATCTCAAAAAGGAAGAACAATTTCCAGGTTCTGTAATAGGTTCTTGTCAGCAAAAGCTAAAAGTACTTACCCACCTTAAAAATTTAACCATAAAAAGATGCTTTTGCTGTTTTATGTGTTAGCAAAGAAAATATTTACTACTGTTTTGGTACATTAGTTTAGGTTTAAACAGTTGCAATATGTTTCTGTATTTATTCATATCCTCTTTACCCAGAAGGGCTTATACAGATTGAAAAATTTTAAATATGTCCAAGACTTCCCTTCCCTGATTTCTTATGTTTTCTGTCTTCTACAAAAGTATGTCCCTGAGTATATTTTGTATGTTCATGAAAAGTTTTCATGCAATGTAAATTAAAAGCTCCAATGCTTCAGAAGCCCTATGTCAGCTTAAACAGTTTAACTTAAAACATGAATTATCTGTTGGAAAGACTTGTTTATCGATAACTAAGTTTTCCAGATGAAAATATTCTTGTAAAGAATAACCTGCATCTCTGCAGGACATCTCAGCTGGTCATATCAAAATCTTTTACCATCTTAAATTTCATCTTCCATAGTAGTGGAATCTGTTCTCTACAAGGCAAATGTATGAGTCTTTAGGAACTAATAAAACCAATCCATACAATTTCTCCTAAAAGTACCAGATACAAATGATCAATGAGAAATAGTGGTTGTTCATTTTAAAGGTTATACTGACCAAGCCTAATGTCAAGAAGGGTTTCCAAGAAGCAGTTTTGAGAATGACAATGCGTGAGCCACCTAGACAAAGAAAACCTCTGCTTGACTTCAGAGAGACTGAGAAGGCTGAAAGTCAATGGCTCCGTGTGAAGCTCACAAAAAAAGAAAAGGAGAGCATACAAAGATTACTGTTGTTCCTCTGTACTTACCATTTCTTCTTATTTTATGATAATGTCTTACACAAGGGTATACATCACCTACAGCCTCCATGGATTTGTCAACAGCAAATCGTGTCAAGCCAATCTGATTTCCTTCCTTAACACAGGAACACGCCTTGCAGCTAGATAGAAAAAGATGTCAGATCTCGACTCCAGTGGGGTTTTTGATGCTGTCTCACATGACATTCTTTTAATCAAGTTTGGAAAACATGGTCTAGAGGAAATTTCTGTAACATCGATGTAAAGCTAGCTACAAAAAATATTAGTACCACTATTTCACTAGAATATTGAAAGTATCCATGTATCCAAGACCACAGAATATTTTCATTAATGGACTGATCATGAAGAAAATAATATATTTATTAATTTTTCAGATAATATGAAGAAAAAAAAGGATTGATTGCTAGAATGTTGGAAGATTAAGAACTCAGAGGATTCCTAATGAATTGGAAGGCATTGAAAAAGTAGGATGCAATTTGAATGAGCAAAAAAGTTCATTTAAAAAAGAACTGTATATCCATCAAAATAATACATGATGAATAGGTAATATAAGTCGGTAATAAAACTACAGACAGGTATCCAAAGAGTACACACTAACCAGTCATTAACAATCTTACTCCATCGCAAAAAAAGAAAAAATTAAAAAGTGAAAGGCAAGTATTCTTCCAAGATGCCTTAATATTCCTGTTTAATATTCTGTTTAATATTGATATATCTCAGATGGAATGACATATCCTGGGCCATGCACTTCATGAAAAACATGTAAACCAAGAAGAGTTTACAGGAGAGAATGAAAATTACCAGATTTCTAGAAAAATAATAAGCATGAGGGAAAAGATTCTACTTCTCTAGCTTAAAATAGTGAAAATGAAGGGTTGACATGGAGACACTCTTCAGTGCCAAATTGAAGACTGAAGAACAAAAGACAATGATCTGTTTTTTATAACCAATATCATGAGGGTATAATGAGGAGCACATGTATAATATTTTGTCCACTATTACATAAAATGGATACAGCCATTCTATGCAACTCTTCCTTGTGAAAAGAAAATAATCCTAAAGACTACTTATAGCTTCAAAATTTGTACAAAAAGCATGAATGACCTTTGGAATAACTCATATAAATGCACAGTAGAGTGCAACAATTAATAATGTGATTACAATATTATTATAATGTGATTAGTATCAAAAATGAATGTAGTTTCACGCAGCATTCCTCCTCCAGGCTCTATGTATGGGTTAAGTGAAAAGGAATCTCAATAAAAGTTTGAGAAAAAGAGAAAAAATACAGAAGAATGGATATTTTTCACTTCTTAATTCTGTGTGAATAGATTCTGTGAAAAGAACTGTAATATTGTATCTAATCTGTGGAGGCATCTCTGCCAGGTTAGTGTAGTAAATTTGGTAGAACAACTTAAAAAAAAATCTCTTGATAGGAACAATTACTAGATTGACTTGGAAACTTGATTTATATGCATCAACAAGAATGACTACCCTATTTCATGTGTGAAAAATTCAAAGCAAGAAAGGTTATTTCTCTAGGAGCTAATATGCTTTAATCAACTCCCACTGCATACATAATAGCAGACAATTCCTGAGCATCAATTAAAATGATGCATGAATGAAAAGGTTGCTGTTATGTTTTCCTCATCTTAAAAATAAATAGTTTTCAGAAGAGGAAGGAAGACAAAAATAAAACAGTAGAAAATTACAATGTTCATGCCACTGATACTAACATTCAGTACCAGCATTGCTAAATCATCAAACAGAAGAACTGAGGTTCAAATAATATGCTTTCTGGCTAAGTAAAGAAAAAAAAAAAACAAAAAAAAACAGTTATCATTGATCAGTTTGTGCAGTTTTCTAATACAGTGCTGTTACATGCTTTCTAGAGTGTCTTCACCTGACCTAGCATTTGTTCAATGTGATGCAAAATAATATAACTGACATAAATCATAAATTCAAGAACTGAAATGATTCATGTAAAAGCAGATGCAGAAGTGAGACAAATTTAGAAAAAAGTATTTAATGATAACTGTGTCAAAATGAATGAAGTCCCCGAAATTCTTTATTCATGCACTAATAGAAGTGATCACCAGATATCCTTCTGAGAAGAAATCTATGCCTTATACAGGGAGAGTTATTTATTTTAGCACAGATAGCTGGAAGTACTGTATGAAAAAGTTTTATTCAAGGAAGAGAATGCATTCAAGGGAAATAAACTGAGATTGGCTGATAATGGTTTCATTACTTGTTTTCTGTCTGCTAAAAACACATCCTCTTGAATTGCAGGCTTTTCTATCAAAACTTAAAGTATGGTGAAAGTTTAAGGGAAATATTTATAACTGTATATTAGGCTATGAACAACCGAATTTCAAATTGATCAGTTTAATATTTCATCACAAACTACTAGTTCATTTAATAAAATAAAATAGATAGAAGAAATGCAATTGAAAGATGAGAAAAACAAACAAAAATAAATAAATACTTGAACTTCATCACTAACACCACTTTTAAATTCACCTTGTGACAGCAGGATTGAAGTATTCTGTAAGTTAATATTTTTTTTCATATAGGATCTTCACACATAATAGAAAAAAAAACAAAACCACCTTTTCTAATTTATCTTTGATTCACCTCAGACACCAGGTGTTATTGAAAATCGGATTATGTGAAACAGTTATTTACATGTCTAGACTCAGAAACCCTTTCCTGGAACCAGATACATATCAGAGATCCTTTGAATTCAAATAAAACACTAGTAGAAAAATGGGTTAACACAAGTGCTGCCTCCAAGACTGAAGTGTTCTTGAACAGAATTACTCTTTCATCAAAGCTTATTTCCCCTCTCTGTTCCTTGGGGTATCATGTCACTAATTTACATAATTTTCTTGTGCTAAAATTCACTGTTCTCATATCTATGTATCTATCAGCTCCTGGCAGCTGTCTTATAACATTCATGATCCCATGGATATCATGAACACTAAAACCAAAATTCAATCAAGCAGCAAATTTACAGTCTGGGTCAGGATAAGCAGATTAGGTGTCTGCTCCATAATAAGGATGTGAAGGGTTGCCATAGACAAAAAACACCAAATGCAGCTCCTGCCAATGAATTGTCATTCAGACTCAGTGGTTCTCAAGCTGTAAGAGCTGACTAAGCAGCATGCCTATATTCATATTCTGTAACAGCAATTGTAGGAAAGCATCCAAAGTGTGTTTTATCAGCCAAAATTCATTTTGCTTTCATCTTCACACTCTAGGCATGATCACAGTTCAGTACAGGTTTAAGGGTGAATTCAGAAAAGATCACTGAAGGCAACAAAATGTTTTTTGAGAAGTTTTGATACACTATAATATGGTTTCATTAATGCAGGATTTGGAAAAAGATGTGATAGTATAGTGGGGCCATGGGTTAAAGGAAAGTTATTGACAAGCAAAGGATGCAATGCTGTAAGAGAGTTAAGGGTTGTATAACAGGAGCAGAAGGACTGCCTTGGACATCCTAGAATCATTCCCCATCAGTGAAGCTACTGTGATGCCTACTGTTCACTCATTGCCAAGGTCAAACCAAGGCTTTTTATCTGGCATTGATTATTTTACACAGGTGATGTGGTATTGCACAGAAACACATGGACAGTTCATTGGAATACTAATTACTCGGTATCTTTTACATAAGGTAACACTCCCTCAAACAAGTTAGTCATTCACTGTCTTGGTGATGATGGGAGTCTCTACTACAAATATCCTTGCAAAGACAGCTTCAGCTAGACCAGATGAAACAACCTGAACCACTGTTATGGTGATCAACTCTTCTGTGGATCTGTTTCTGTGGATCTCTTTCTATTGTGAGCTTAAACTACATACAAAGCCTAGCCTAACTACTCCATAGGCTAACTAACATATCTTAAATGTCACAAAAGACTGTCCTATGTGACCATTCATGCAACTTCAGATAACAATTGCTACCATTTATAAGCGTTTAATCTATGTACAGTTTAGACAGTTTTGCATGAGGGGCAATCTGCAGAAATGCCCTAGACAGCCAGATTGTTCACCCAGGATATAAAACAACACATTTAAGTATATAGGGAATATCTATCAATTAGTTTTCTGTTTTGCACGGGACATGCAGCAGGAAATGCCCGAGGGAATCTCTAGAAATGACCAAAACTCCCACCTAAAGAGTGCCGTTAACAGTAAGTCAAACTTTGCTGTTAACTAGGATTCAGCCAGTCACTTTTCTCCAAGCATTCTGTTTTCTCACTACCCAGGAAACTGATGATTGACTGCACACAAGCATTGTCCTGATCCCTATCTGCACCATAATTTTAACCACATAACAAATCTGAATCCCCTGATGAGATCAAAATTCTGACTTAAAATCCATAGTCTTCAAACTCTGGTCATGAAAAACAAGAGGAGCAGCTAAGAGCAAGGAAAAGAGGCTCTCCTGCCTTTGCCCAAACATTGTCACGTGCAACACTTCAGTTGTGCACTGCCGCTATCCTTTTGCCCGACCCAGATCATCACTCTCTGAGTTTCACCATTTTCCTTCAGCAACTCTGTAACCTGTTAAGCCATTCACAGACTTGCATACACAGACAATCACAGACTTGCAGAATCACAGAATGGTTGGGTTGGAAGGGACTTCTAGAGGTCATCTAGTTCAACCCCACTCTGCTCAAGCGGGGGCACCTACAGTATGTGGCACATGATTGCATCCAGGCAAGTTTTGAATATCCCCAAAGAAGACTCTACAATCTGTCTGTGCAGCCTGTTCTAGGGCTCTGTCACCATCGCAGTCAAGAAGTTCTTCCTCATATACACATGGAACTTCCTGTGTTTCAACTTACACTCCTTGTTCTGCCACTGGACACCATGGAGAGGCGTTTAGCCTCATCATTTTTACATTATCCTCGGGTATTTGTACATGTTGATAAGATACTCTCTCAGTCTTCTCCAAGATAAAAATGCCTGGCTTGCTTACTCTTTCCTCATAAGATAGATGCTCCAGTCTGTTAATCGCTGGACCCTCTCCAGAAGCTCCACTTCTCTCTTGTACTGGGAAGCCCAGAACTGCACCCAATACTCCACGTGCAGCCTCACCAGAGCTGAGTAGAGGGGCAGGATACCCTCCCTTGACCTGCTGGCAACGTTCCTCCTGATGCAGGCCAGGATCCCATTGGCCTTCTTGGCCACAAGGGGACAAAATACTCTTTCACTACACAGGGCACAAAACACTTCTCACTGTAGTGTCTAAAACTCACACAAATTCAGTTCACTCACACAAATTCAATTTTTGCTTAAATGCCTAGGAGGATGTGACTGGAATAATGCTGCACTATCCCACTGTGGGACAAACTGACAGTCTTGCCTGACCTACTGCTTTTAAAAAATTAAAGACAAACAAACAAATAAAGAAAAAAACTATCTTGTTCTGTGCAAACACATTTGCAGCTGGGTGTGAAAGGATTTTTGAGAGGTCAGCACAGGTGAATGATGCCTATTAGCTATGATACATTGAAAATTTAAAGGGTGGAAAAAGAAAATCATTAGCTCTTCTGCCAGTAAGAAGACATTGTCAAGATTTGTGTAAAATAGAGTGGTTTTCCTCAAAGTTACTGATTGCCAAATTAGCTGACAGTTAATTAACTCAATACTCTTCCTAAGGCTAATTCGAACGATCCTACAACACTCCCCAGTTTACGTATGTAGCTTACCCTAGCATGTCTCTGCAGAAGAGCTGAAACCTTTACAAGATGCTAACACTGACTTTTAACTATTTCAGATTGCCTCATTTTGAATCCCCTGCTTTCAAATTATCTAATGAAAGACAAGTCCTTGGTGAGTAAAAAAAGCTAGAGATATTAGCTGGCATAACAAGACTAGTTCTGTTATGTGAACATCTGATTTTAATCTTTAGATCTAGATTCACTGTCAACGGAGAGAAATAGATGTTCTAGGGAGCGGTTCAGAGATTTAGATTTAGATATCTACTCTAAAATAAAATGAAATTTAACTGAAAAGTGCCGGTTTTACTTGCTTGGCTATAAAACTAGAGTAGAAATTAGCACAGGGTAAATACATGCAATGTAGATGTCTAATGATGCTCCAAATGAATCCCATCTTTGGTGATCATGTATGGAAAAAGAGTCAGGTAATTTACCACTACGTCTCAACTCATGTAAAATCTGCTCCAATGAATCAGTTCAATTAGTAGAATTGTCTTTCTTCCTGCAATTTTACCTCACCCCATTACTGTGGTTTTCCTTTACTTTCGTTTATGGAAAATTAAATATTCTGTCTAAAAAGATAGCTTGTAAATTTGAGAATGATGTTATTTCTCTGGAATTTATATATATAAACAAAACACGATCCAACAACAAAGACATCAAATGCTAAGACTCTTTCTATCTAATATTTAGGATACTGTTTCCAATGTTTCATAAACTAATTTCCTCTAGAACAAGTAAAAGGTATATTTCAGTGAGAACTCTCAGCCATTTTCAGTTTGCAACTGTGGGCTATTTTACTCAGAATACTATTTAAAAGAAGATTGAAAGAATTCTATGATTGGAAAAATATCTTTCTCTTTCCCCTCACCCTAATAAATGAATCAACTTATTATAAAAATGCACCAATCACCATGCTGATTAAAAAAAAAAAAAAAGTAAAATGTAAAACTTTATCCCAAAAGGTTATAAAAAGCAGAAAAGAAAGGAGGAAGACAGGACCAATCCAACAGTAAGTCTCAGACATCCTCTCTTTTGCCTATTTACATGTTTGTGCAGTTTCAAAAAAAGATTACCTCCTAGAACCTGAATTGAGTAAAAACACCTATATATGTTGATGTCCTATTTTTACTCAGATCAGTGCCTTCATTTTCTCCTCTGATCTTTTCTGCTCATGCTGGTTAGGGCTACCCAACTATTTTTTTCAGGCAGAGCATGGCCGTAAGAGAAGGGCTGAGAACAAGAAGCCAGAGATTGAGGAGCGATATGGTGAGAAGGGTATAGTTGTATAGATAACTTAGAATAACAGAATCATTATGGTTGGAGAAAAATCTTCAATATCATCACATCCAGCTGTAAACCCTTCAACACCATGCCTGTTAAATCATGTCCCTAAATAAGTGTCTCATCTACATGGTTTTTGAACACTGCCAGGGATGGTGACCACTTCCCTGGTCACTGTTTGAATGCTTGACTACTCTTTTCCATGTAGAAATTCTTCTTGTTATCTAACCTGAACCTCTCCAGTGCAATTTGAGGACATTTCCTCTTGCCCTATTATTAGTTATTCCAGAGAAGAGATCAATCACCCGCCTCACTGCAATACACTTTCAGGTCTCTGTAGACAGCAATAAGGTCTCCCTGGAAGCTCCTCTTCTCCACACTGAATAACCTCAGCTCCCTCAGCTTCCTTGTAAGGTCTGTGCTCCAGCCCCTTCACCAGCTTCACTGGCCTTCTTTAGAAAGGCTCCAGCACTTCAATGTTTTTATTGTAGTGAGGGGCCCAAAACTGAACACAGTGTTTGAGGTGAGGCCTCATCACTGCCAAGGACAGTACTTCTGCTGTTCAGTGTACATCTGGGGGCTTCATCACTCCTTGTTTAATACAAGCAGTATTTAGGTGTTAACATAAAAAGTAACAACAATCAAATGCACACACAAAAAAACAATAACAACAACAAAAGTGCACAATGTCACAAAACTAGATGATGAAATTCTAAAGGAGGCTGTGGCCGAGTATCTTTCCTTACTGAATATTCAGTTACTTTTTTAGACCTCTTTAGAGCTACCGCCTTATCACAAGAAGACAGCTCTTTGAAATGAACATATCCAGATCTTTTCCTTTTTCCTTTTTTTTTTTCTTTCTTTCTTACTTGATCCTACTTTGAAATTTAAGCCAAATGAGGGTGGAGATGTCACTACTGAGGTTAATCTCTTCTGAATGGTAACCTAGCAGTACAATACTTGCGCAGAAGCAGGAAATCAAAGTTCTTTTTTGCTTTTTATACTGAGGAATTTAAACACATTTCTACTGTCTGCTGGAGGAGTGCCCTAGTGACCAAATTCTAAAGTACAAAGGGAAGAGTCAGCCCTGGGCCACTTAGGAAAGAAATAATAATAAAAAAGTAACTGAAAGTGCTACTGTCTCAGCATCTGAGTGGTTTTGATTTATTGTTCCAGAGAATCTAACTCACCCTCTAGCTTACACATCCAAGCCATGATGCTTTTAGAAAACATTTAGGCTCCTATGTTCTTTCTTGGGCCTAACCCTCAGGGCAGCAAATTTTGAGATATTGGTTTCTTCTGCTCTCTCTTTACAACTTCTTCATGAGAATTTTTGATAGAAGGAACATACACAGGACATATAAGACTTGATAAGAAAAAGGAAATGCAATATTAGTTTAGCAAAGAAATGGGTATTGCTTGTCTCTATTGTATCTTGTTTTCAATTATGCATTGAAGTGTTGTCATCTCATAATTTGCTTACTGTTTTAATGCATGAAAATCTACTTTCATACTCAAAAGACAAATCTTCAGCATGTATTTATGCTCACTATACAATATTTGTAGCAGTAATCTATTCCATCAAAATCCAATCAAATCATGCAATGACGGAAAAATGTCACTCAACCAAGCTCTTAAACACCTGTCTTTTCCTGTCATTTGTAGAATTAGAATCTAGGTAAAAACTGTATGACTACAGGTTATGAGCATTATTATAGCTATCTGCTCAATGATTCTAAGAAAATCTGAATCTCAGTTTTCATTAAAAAAGTTAAAGTTTGAACATCTTGCTTTTAAAATCTAAAATAATAAACTGCATCTACTTTTTTAATATTATATAGTGCGTTTCAAACATTAAAGGAGTTATCATGATGATATAAAAATATTTAAATAAAAATTAAGAACAGAGGTCATAGTCTGAAACTATGATGCTGAATTGGAACAAATGTATGATGTTTAATATACTTTGTTGTATATGTTTTAAGTATTTAAGAGAAGCACATAAAAGTGCATTTGATAAACCATAGACTTCTTTTCCATTGTCAGATAGTAATTGCCCATTAAAGTTTATTGTGGTAGTATATTAGTTAATTGTATTTGTCACTTAATTTTGTCAGAGCAGCAAGAAAATAATATTACTTTAACAAAAAAGTGCATATTCATTAAGATAATCTATAGCAAATGATCTGAAATGATAAATATCACTGTGTTCAGTTCATTTTATCAAAATCAATTGAAAGACTAACTGAAGAGAAATAAAATGTTTTCTGACATCCTAAGAATTTCTCGGCACTGTTTCTGATATTTCATCTGTTATGCAAAACAGATTCTTCTTTCATCATGCTGACACAATTTCAGACATATAACCTTTTGTTAAGTATCATAAAAATGAGAGTGATTATGCTTTTTAGAACTGATCCAACTTATGATAATGATTTTTCTATATACACAGTTTTCAAACTACTGTGTTAAACAATTGAAGAAATAGATATCTGAGGTAATTCAATTGAAATTTAGAGGGTTTGTAACAGAGTAAAATGGAAAATTGATGTGAAATACTGTGCAGTCATAAAAGCAAAAAGCTTTTTTAATATAAACTTTTTTCTGTAAGTTCTAGTATGCTTAAAATTTCTTCAAAAATATATAATAAAGAAATGTCGTTGGTCACACTGCTATCATGCCACTTCTATCCTTGCGACATCTGTGGGTATGGAGGCAAATATCTTTGGGGAACGGACCAAGAGCCAGACTTTCTGTCTTGTTTAGGAATTAGAACGATGAAAAGTTCTTGAGAGAAGCTTAAAGCAGGTAGTGTTAATGTACCTAAGTATTGTCAATAGAGTCTTGGCTAATTCAGTATAATTTAGCACTGTTAAGGTAAGAGTGGACTGCACTGCTGCCCCTGAGAAGGCTTTGTTATCAACAACTGATGAAGTACTATAAATTCCATCTTACTTCTGGCCAAATGAGAAATATTTTGTTGAAGTAAAGTTGGTAAGAGGAATAACTGAGAAACAGAGAATCCAATTAGATTTAAGACAAGAGGATGTTGAAAGGATAAAGGCCCAAGTCATAATCCTGGCAGAGCTATGGTAAGTCTTATGCAGGAAAACTACATAACCTGGTTATAATTTAAGGAAATTAAAGAAGGATTGAATCGTCTTATTGTGGGCATGTAATCTACATGAAAATATATGTACTTAGTGAAATAACACTCATGAAGTAAATGCCTAAATCTTTGATGGAGGGTGGGGATACTTTTGAAAGCCCCCAGGAGAAGATTTTGCTCACTTATTCTTGGTTCTTGCTTCAACAGAGTGGAAAATATCCAGTTTAATACCCAAGTTAAGCAGTTCTGTTCCTGAGTCTGTTGAGTCTTCTATTAATTGATGCATACGGACTTCAAAAAATAAACCTATTACTGACAGCCATCAGTCATTAACTTTCCTACTTACAGCAGCAGATAAAGTTCCTTTCTGGCTCAACACATATATGCATTGAGTGAGGCAGGAATTCTTAGAGTTGTAAGGTATGGTGGGATATAGGGAGTAATATGACATTACAAAAGGTAAGTAAATGGTAAGATAAGTACACATTACGAATGCTATATGAGGACTAAAGCAAAATAAAAAGACTTAAAAATAAACATTATTATTTTTTCCAGCTCCTGAGTAGCAGTTCTTTTAATAAAACTGAAATGTTAGGAACATCTTCTGTGGAAACTATAAGAGGCTGTCATCATGATAAGTGCTTCCAGCAGAAGTAGTGGCAAAGCATATGCAGCTACAGTTTTCAGCCTTGCTCAGTTTTGTGCAAGCAATATCAAAACTAAACTAGGCTGTTATTTTTGTTTTCACCAGTTTCATATATGATCATTGCTAAAGGTTGCTTTTCTGATCTGTAGTTTTTTGCAAAGGAAGATGCATAGCAGAGATTGGGAAGTTTATTCAAGAAAAACAGCATTGCACTCACACTTCCCCCTCTATAATTTAATGTAAATTTAAGCAAAAACATTTACTGGCTAAAAACTGAAACACAATGGATTTTTTCTCTAAATAAGCCCTGACTGCTTTCTTTAAAGTAGTGAATAGCTGTGTACAGTGAAAAAAATCCTAGATAACAACATTAATTAAGTTTTTAATTGTATCTGTATGAATTACCAAGGGCAGAAGAAAAATCATATACAGAACACTGCCTAATATTTTTTAGTCCTCTACCCTGCTCTTCCCCCACCCCTCCCCACTCTTCTTTTTTAGCTGCTTCTGAAAGCCTGTTCAGCTAAACTGGAGAGTGCAAGAGCATCCCCTGCAGGAACATTTTAGTCCATGATGCTTTTTGCTTTTCTGTAGTGCTTTTTGTTCTGTTAATTTGTATTCATCTTGCATGGTGCATGGTAATTGTGTCTAGAGAATTAGAGAGGGATGGCTATTGCAGTGGTAATAGAATTACTATCAGTGTTCTAGACTGGTAAAAGGATTCTGAATTTCAGTCAGAGGATTTAAAAGCACATGCTGAAATGTATATATGGATCTCTTTTCTGCAGCACTAGTTATGGGTGTATATTTTATTTGGGTTATCAATGGGATCATTTAAAGCTAGAAAATGTTAAGAATGCTGAGTAGAGAGCTCTCTGAAGAAGCACCTTTATGTTTGTGCATATTAACACAATGCATGTACACATTCTGGAGAGGACCAGTAGTCTCATCCTCTGCCTGTGAATTCAATGGGAATTTTGAACATTTGGCAAAAGAGTAAGTTCTAATTGCTATTTCCTTCAATTATATGTGCTTTCTGACTGAATTTCCCCAATTTCACTTAAATAAAGAGAAAAAGAGGAAAGTTCTAGTCAATAAATGTCAAATATTATGTATATGGCCAAGAAGTCTGACCTATTTTTTGTTTCAGTAAATGATTGTATAAAAATTCAGTAAATGTGGATGGCAAATGTCAGCTTCTGTTACAAATGATACAGAAAAACAAGCGTATTGATTTTATAACAATCTGAGAGTTACATTTCAATGAACAGAGATATATTATTTTGCTGTGCATTTGTAGTATACAGTGCAACAAAGAACGATAAATTATGTATGTCCTTTGTTCTTTGAAAGAATTGATAGCGGGTATATATGTCCTAAATACAAGTACTAAATTGTATATCTGCAAATCCCACTTGAGTATAAGAAGCCAAGAAGAAGTGTAAATTATTTTAATTCTGCAGAAAGTCCCAACCTCTTGATCTAACTGAAAATATGGTTCAGGTGAAACTTGAGCTCATGCAAATGAAAGAAAAAAAATCAAGTTATTTTACTGAAAGTGATTTTGTGTTGGTTTAACAGAGAGTATTTGGATGTGAAATCAATATATCAATATACATTAGCAATACATATAGCAATCTGTGGATAAGGTTTCAAAATTAGAGGAGGAAGAGCTATTTGAATCCCAGCCTCCCATTGCACACAGATGAATGCATGCTATTCTATTGAAGGAAGTAGGTAACAGCTTTCAGACACTTTTTAACCAGTCCAGAAGAGGTTTGGGGTTTTTTTTTTTTTTTTTTTTTTTTTTACCACTGTGATATAGCACAGAGGGAGCTGGATTTTAGGATATAGAACAGTTGAGAACAGTTTCTCAGTCCCACATTGGGTCTGATTTCTACATCATGTCCATTTGTGTATGTTGAACCCATCAATTTACAGACAGTGTTTTCTTCAGAATTTCTGTCTTTGAGCTTTCTCACTAATCTTCTGAGACTTTATGTCCTGATAAGCAGTAGTTTGGTGTTCTTATGGACTTCTTAGCTCATTTGGTTGAAATCTCCAGACAATAATCCACCTAATTATTGTGCCAATAAAAGTTATCATTTTGCACTTAGAATTTTGTGGTATCTGTCATACTAGTAATATATATTTTTTTCCACCATTCATCATGTTACAGACTATTTTAGATTCTCAGCCTCAAAGCTAAAAACTCCTGATTTCTACACAAATCTGTTTCTCTGGCAGTATATAGTTGCTTGCTGTTGTGTTTGTGCTATTCTTTGGATTTTGACATTTATTTTTCTTTCTTGTTCTTTGTGTAAGAAAGAAGAAAACATAGCTATTTGCAGCCTTAGTTTTGCATTTGATCATCACCCTATCTCTTCACTATATCACTTTGTGGCTGATTTAAATTGTATTAGACATGAATAGCTAGACCTGCACACAGAAATACACATAATCTCTCCTTGGGATGTTGCATAATCACATTTCTCCCTTACTGTATGCATTGCCATCATTTGTCCTAACATTGTTTGACATTTTTATGGTTACATATTTTTTATTTCTGCTGGCTAGTCTCTTCCATTGAAACAATATTCAAGCAAATTCTTTGATTTATAAACTGTAATGATTTTAAATAATTTTGCAGAAGCATGTCTACCTGGTGAGTATATTTGAATATTAATCTATTTAAATGGCTAATAGGTGTTTTTTTCTCCTCCAAAAGTTAAAAATGATTTTTTGCAAGTTAACAACATATTTTTAGGGTCTCACATTCTATTCAATATTTGTATCTTTTCCTTTTATGTTCATTTCAGTTTTATATAAACATAAATTTTAAAATCCTTGGGCTTTGTACCTCATTAATAGAAGATGGCTTCAGATGCTTAAAAGTATATGACCTGTAGCACTTGAATGTATGGGAGTAGCACCCTAGACTATCTGAAACACACATCCTGTGAAAGAATCTTTTGGCCTGGCACCTGAAGATCATATAGCATACTAAGAGACATTGACAGAAGAAACAATGTCTATATTTAGAAAACTGCATATCACATTGAATTTGCTTAAACACTTTTGCCTAAACATAGGTACGCAGCATCATTTTAGGCTCTGTAGAGTATTCTTCGGCTTCCAGCTACTATTGCAAAAGGGAATAGTGGCCCAAAAGTCCTTTTTGTTTTTTTTTTAACCTGTATGCCTATCTCCCACACATTTTAAATAATTAAGGATGTCTCAAATGTCACTAAACAGAATACTGACCCAAATACTGTTGGATCAGCTAAGGTAGGTGCTTAGAATCCCATTATATTTAATAGTCAATAAATCAGTAGCAATCTAATGAATAGAGTTAATGGATTCTTAAGTTCTATTCAGGTCAATTGAAAATGTCTGCATAGTTCTCAAGCTCAGCTGACTTTTTGATCGGGAGATTTGCCTAAAAATAGGTGTTTAGCGTCATTCCAAATGCTCCCAGTGTGTCTATGATATCCACATATACTTGGCACACAGGACACAAAATGGTTAGTTCCAGAGCAGCAGGAAGTCACGTGGAATAATCTGGCGCATCTTATATGTAGGTAAATGAATTATTCTCTAGATCTACATTAACCATAAGGGAAGCTTAGATATGTAGTTAATTTGCAGGCACCTGTATGTAGATGCTCAAATTTACATATGTATATTCTGGGTATAAATATCATTAAATATGTCAAATATATTACCTGTTTACTAAGGTAATTATTGTATATTTAAACCAATTATTCAATTTTAGAAGGATCTTAAGGAAAAAATGCTAATCTGAAGATGTCAGGAATGTTTTTTGGCTCTCCAGAAATAAAGTGTTTTCTGGAAGAGGCCTTAGTGTGCCTTACTGTGCCTTACTCCTAAAACCTCTGAATTGGAAAACATTAAAAAGTCTCTACAAAATCATACAAAAAGGCCATATAATTCCTTATCTTGGCTCTTGTTTTGACTGGCAGTTAAGAGTATGAAATGAAATGTGGGTAACATACATTCTTCTTCTATCTGCCCTCCATAAATTTCTATGATTTGCAAATCGAGGACATTTTGAGCAAAAGGTTGTATCTTTATATTCCATTCCCACTGGTACATTTTTTCTTCCATAAATGTGTCTGACTACTTTCTTAATCAATAGATATAGCTAATACCTATAAATTAAAAATTCTGTATAAATTTTTTCAATGACCACCACAATGGTTTTCTGTGTAAGACATTTAACAGGGTACTATGTTCCTTTGAAATGATATCTAAGTACAAAGGAAGCTGAACAAATCACTGTGGAGAATATAGCAATGATACAGTCCTTTTTCAAAGCCAGGTTTACTAAGAAGTGCCTTCTTGGCTAGTCTCAGATAAAGAGCTAAACTACTGTAGGAAGAAGCATCTGGTTGGGTTGAGAGACAGGTAGTATCAGCCGTGTGACAGCAACAAGCTACTGTTTCCGAGCTTCTTAGGGATAACAGAATCAGCAGCACGTTCGAAAGCCAGGAATGTAATGCAACCGCTTCTAACAGTGTCTGTTTGAGATCAGATACCTGTCACCGCTCCAGAACACAACACTGTCGGTTACAGGCCTCAAACAAGCATACTTACTTTGATAAACAAGAGCAGAAACGGTTCCATGCTGGAAAAATATCAAACATTTTACTGGCAGGAGGTTTGTTTTGTTTTTCTCTTACTTAAAATTACTCAGAGGCTTAGAATCTTCACGGGATTTTTGAGAGGAAGGATTAGTGCAGACTTAGGAGGTGGGGGACTGAAATACACTTTCAATTTCCTATTGTATTTCCATTTTTTTCTATAGCTATCATCACCATACAGACATAAGAGACACCCACAAAAGAATGCTATCATCTCATTATCTGCAAAGATAAAGAAGAAGCTATCTTTGCATAATGAATACAAATAAATATAATAATTATTATTATAATAAAAACATTAGCTATTATAGAGATGGGGATCCATTCCAGCTTTTTAATTTAATTTTTATCACTTGTGCATTTTTAAAAGCAAGTAATTTTGTATTTTTCTATAAAACCATCAAAAATAATGTTTCTAATTTCATTGGCTTTAAGTTAAAATGATATAGTTGTTGACTTGAGCCTTCAGGAATGATGGCACAGCTTTCAGAAGTCTCTAAGCCAGAGCATTTCAGGATAGCACTCTTTACATTTTTTTAAAAAGATAATTAGCCAAGTGCAATAAAAACTGTTTCTTAAACATCTATCAGATGTTAATGTTATTGGATGAATATAATGACTTAGTGACTCATCAGCTAAAATGCTGACACCTGTAAAATTCCTGACAGCAGACACATTAACTAGAAAGTCACTTGCCTCCTGTGGCATTCTCTTAAAGATTGTACTATTGTGGAGAACAACCTCTCCTCTGATAAGAAGAATATAGAGTATCAAATTGAAATAGTTTTGCATTTAATTGCAAGGCATTATAAATGATTTATATCTGTCATTTTAGAAATGGAAAGGCTAGTATATTTTAATATAAATGATCCAGTCTTTTTTCTTTCTCAGTAAAATCATACTAAGTATCGACTAGATTTCTGACTTAGGGTGCATTAAAAAATGACTAATTTTAAATATTGTCCATTAGAGGTCACCTTCTAAATTCCAGTACAATAATATATTGGGAAAAGCAGAAAATTCAGGTAGTTTTTTTTGGCCCAAGTCGTACTTTACTGTGATATGTTTCAAATCCATATCTCTGTACGTGTGTGTACATATACACAAGATCTATATATAATACACAAAAAATGTATATACAGAAACACATCTGAAATAATTCCATTTTTAATTTTCTCTGTGTCCTATAATCAGTTCTCCTTGTGTGCTTTCTACCTATCAAGCCTCTTTTATTGTCTCTGAGACTTATTCTAGTGGTCCATTGTCAGAGATTATATATCCTTTATACTCTCAGTGCTGTACTGCAGCCTCACCCCTACTCTAGGCTCTTGTATCTCCATTGTTAGGGCCATAAATGCTTCAGGTTTCAGCAGTAAGGCATACAAAATGCTTAAACTTCCTCTTGGTCTGGTCAGAAATACCTTAATCTGCAGAACACTGTCCTGCAGATAGGCTATCTCCAAGCAAATGCATGTGTTTATAATGCACACTGCCTTAACATACTACTGCATCACAGAGAGTCAGTCTCATATTACCTTGCCTGGTTTGTTCATGAGTAGTACAGATAATGGAGTTATCCAGCATCTGTTCCTATTCTGATTTATTTCTCATACCCTGCGTATTATTGTAGATCAGCATTTACATCATGCCTATGCTTCACTGGGATCAATAAACAAGATGATAGTTCTTCATTCATCTTATCTAGAACCTCATGCTAGAACAAAGCAGGCTCTAAACATGCTGAACTAAAAGCTGTCATTTTTGAAGACTACTGTGAGAAAAGTAATGACACCTCCTTCTTTACTGCAGAACAGAAGGGCATTAAAGCTAAAGAAACAGTGGCATCTGTTCCTGTTAACTTCTGTTGATACTTTTAAATGAATTCTAAAAAGCAATATATTTTGAAATATAAAACAACTTTTGAAATATATTAGTATTAATTGTCTGTGTTGGTTTTCATTTTTAATTTTTTGCCAATATTAGGGCAGAGACTTCAGCTTTTTACATCATGTGTTAGTAGTAAAGTCTTGCCCAGGCACTGAACTAATTCCTGTAAAAAAAAATGAAGGCAATACTGGTATTGTAAAATAGTGAGCAGTAAAGTAGATCAAAATAATAAAGCATTTAAAATAGAATAATACTAACATGCATTAGAAATAGAATTATCCAGGCTATATCTAAAGATAGTTAATACAGCATTTTCCTACATCTAATTCTCACTTTTTCCATGATAAAGTCTATATTATAATATTCTTGTCACTGATTTTTTATTTATTTAGGTAAGTAAGCAATTTTTGGTCACTAGGACTATTTCATGTCTCAATCTTTATTAGGTCACACTCTTTCTACAATATATATCTATGATAATTCTTCCAAAAAAGGAATTGGTACGAAAAAGTACCATGCAGAGACATTAGAATTAAGAATTCAGTGTGGTTTACAGCAAGGAGTTTACATTACCAGTGATGTTGCACTGCCATTTGAATCAATAGCAAAATTTATGTCTGTTCATACACGCTATCATAAACCAATGTACAGCATTATGCAAGACAGTACTGCATTCAGTTTGGAGAAACCTATGCCCGTAATACCTGTACAGCAGTGTTTCACATTAAGGTAAAGCCATTTTTCATTTCAAAAATGAAAATGTTTTGGAATACAGCATTTTTAGTAAGAACATACACCCATATACCTTTATCTTAGGTAAAGAAATGTTGTATTCTTGAATTAACGAAAGAGTGACTCAAAGAACATTCTTGCAAAGAATAAAATTTTCTCTGAGGTGGCATAAGCTACACTTTTTCTTTTTAAGCAATGTAAATTTGTTTTGGAAAGAAATTAAGTGCAGTGTAACGAAATATTTATTTTTTTACATATATTTTGGAAATTGCTAAAATCCATATTGCTTTGACTAATGTAGTACAAAACAACTGACTTCCCCTTCTTTCTCTGAGTTATGAGAAATCTGATGTCAGGCTACGCTTTGTTAGCCTGATTTAGACTGGGAGTCAAGAGCCGGTCTTTCACCTGTAAGTGACAGCCAAACCATCTAGCTGCTGGAAGTTAAAGGATATACATCTCTGGCTGGATCTATTCTACTTTGTATAAATAACAATTGGAGCCACAGCTTGAACCTGACTCTCGTACTTCCAAAACAAGTGCCTTAATCACTGGTGTATAGAGACAATCACTCATTTGTTCTGGCCTAGTGAATATTTATTTATTTAAAGTAGAACAGCTTCAATGAGAGAGACAGAGACTGATGTAGTATATTTTAGTAGCAGGGCAATTACACAACAGAATTTATGTTAGTCAATAAATCCCTGCAACAGGGAATCACAAGATAAAACTATTACAAAAAGTCTTAGTCATACATTTAGACAGATGGCTGTTCTGAGAAATGGCACTTCTAGCAGAGCATATTTCTCTCTGAAATCATGCTATACCACAAATGAAAGAACAATTCTTAGACTGGTGTTTTAGATGCAGAAGTACTTCTTCTTTCTATGACCAATAATCGACTAAGTGAAGAAATAGGATGGGATTCTAAACGCTTGGATGGTTGTCTTGATTCTAGCACCAATCTGGCCTCTAATTCTGCAAAAATGAATTCACTCCTCTTTTACTTGAATTTTGCTGTATGTATTTAGATCATTAGCTCTTGAGGAGATAGGACTGTCTCCTGCTCTTTCTGGTTTTATGAATATGCTCCAGATGAATAGATCTTCGTCTAGGCTTTATATATTAAGGTATTGCACATAATGTGCTTTGCCAATCTACATTAATAAAAATAATGAACTGTAATGAAATACTACAATATTTATAAGAATCATAGTCCTGTCCACCTTAATTGCTAACATTCATTTTAATCAAAGAATTAGAAGTTGTCTGCATATAAAAAATCTGTAGAGCAAAGCTAGTCTAAGGAATTTATTTAATGGTATTTACAGTTTCTTTTGATTCAAGTTAATAACTGAAAAACAAAATCTGATTTCTAAGTATGAATAACCTAGATATTGCTTTTATTATTTTTCTTGAGGTTGTCTTTCTTGCAAGAAAAAGATGAAAGTGAAGGTGCTTCATATTTGCACTTCAGATATTAAGATTTACGAAAGACTCCAAGACTGTCACTCTAGTTCAAAAGTGGCAGGGCTAGAATATATTAATCTATTTAGCAGTGTTATAGACCCAGTTAACTCAAATACATAATACATAGATTGGAGATTTGTATAATTGAGAAAGGGTTCCACACAATAAGAAGTTTCATCTATGCCAAGAGCAGTAAATAATGATATGCTTTTTTCACTAGATGGTACTTGCTGATGAATTATCTGATCTTCACTCATTTCATAAAGGAGAGGAAACCACAAAATAAAAATTGGTATCATATTTGGGCAGTTTGACTTACTTTGAAAAATGACTAGACTTCACCATGTTAAATATGTTCCAGTGTATGGTTAGAGAATTCCTCTACATTTTTTGAAACATTTTTGTTACAAAACTCCATTTAGAGAATGATTAAACCATTCCCATTTCCAGCTCTCCTAATCAGTCATTACATTCACATATGGTTTAGAGCACTTGTTATGCTGGTGAGAGTATAAGGAGAGCAGAGGTAAGATTAAATACTTTCATTTGTGTTAGAATTGTGCTCCCACCAAGCAGAATACATGATATATAGAGAGAGACATGCCAGAAATAGAAAGTCTCTCTTAAGGCTCTAAAAATCAATCCACATTGTAGGATTTTCTTAAAAAGAGTAGCTAAGATGACAGTTCTGAAATACATTTAGGAACTGGAAATAGAGTGAAATTATAATATTTTATCAAATCATTTGCATTTCTAAGCAGATAAAACAAAAACAAATCTGTAGAAAAAGTTAAGCTGCATGCAGAAATCTTTGTAAAAAGATGAGAGAAAATGCAGCAATTTCAGTGAAGGCATACTGTTTCTTGCACCCTACTACAATATCTGATGTAGTGATAATATGAGAATGATTTAAGATCAATGAGAGAGAAGAGACTAAAATATGTATTATAAATAAAATTTAATTCATTAACTCTTGCACCACCATTTCTGCATGTATAATATTGATACTATAAGAAAAGGTACTTAACGTGCATAAGTTAATACCATGTCCCAGCCAGACATTTTCTCAGGTGTTGTAGAAGCACATGGTTTGGGCACAGGATTTAGGATGACAAACTGATCTATCAATTTGCTCTTCAAGAATTTAGATAGATGACTATGAATGAAGCATTTAGTGGTATTTCAGGTAGTGACCACAGCAGTGGGCTGGATTCTGGTTAACCAAACCGTAACAGAAAATTGACTCACCGATAGTACAAACCAATATAAACACTAGAATTGCTCTGCAGTTTTGTCTTGCAATTTGTCACTTGCAGTCAAGTAGAACATGTATTTATGGCTATATTAGTAAGTTTAATGACATCACCAATGGTCTATTTCTCATTTTCAGTGCCAAAGATCCAATTCTCTTGCTATGTACTCTGACAATGACCCAACATCTGTTCTTAACTTTTCATCGAACTTTGGCAATTGAGGGCACTGACCTAGTCTGAGCTCTCAAATGCACTTTAAACTCCTATAAAATAGCTTTTAAAGGAGCTTGATCATTTTAGACTACAAATCAGTCTGAAAGTAGTATAGAAACTGCTGCAGATCAGAGAATGCTTCAGACACGAATCACTTAGTCAAGGTGATTTTTACCAAAGTTACCGTCATTCAGGCACCACCTTTCAGAAGATGCTAGCACTCACACGTCGTTAGTCCAAACCATAAGTTTGTCTACCAGAGCCTCTCCAAACTTTTACAGTAATTTTGGGCAGCCAACTGGATGCCAGTTTTGCTCTGAAAGACATACACGCTTTTTATCATTTCTATCATATCTTTCATTTAGAGAAATTTTCTTGCAGCAGCCTGTCCAATAGAAATCTTGTTGGTTATGTGGCGGCAGATACAGAATACATGTGCTTCTGATGAGGATAAAACTAACTCTAAAATAAAATAGATAAAAAAAAAACCATGTTCAGCCATCAGGATTTAGTATGGTTCTTTATTGGTCTGTAGACAGCTATAAGGTTGCATACTTTCCTGCTTCAGGCACCTTTGTGGGAATTATAATCTTAAATGTAATTTATAGAAACAAAGGAGATGATAGATAAATGAGCAGTGTAAGCAGAAAAATCACACCACTAGAATTTCTTATATATTCTGTAATGTTTAGCGAACATGGGCAATGATGGTCCTAACCAAAGCACATCGGTTGTTAGGTGCCCACAGACTGGTGCCACACTGTCTTTGTGTGAAAGGAAATGAAGCCCTTTCTGCTTACTGTGCATTTTTTCTCTATTTCTGTGTTAAATTGCAGAGATGAATTTGTGGCAGAAAGCAGAAATGAATTTGAATAGCAGAAGGGAAAGGGAAAATATATTAGTAGCATACATCATTTAATCCATAAATTTGGGTATGCAGGACTGAGTTTTCCAAAATCCATCCAGTCTGCTTGCCACAGTCTGTCACTTCATGAATTCTCATGAATTTCCTCTGTGTGGCTCTGAAGCTTTTATGTATAAACTAAAGAGTGTGATGCGGATGAGCAGGAGAGGAGAGAAGGGAAAAAAAAAGGAGAGAAAAACAGAGATAATTTCATAAGCATCTATTAAGTATCTCCACTATTCTTTCATGAAGTTCTGGTCTGCACATCTTTGCATTCTGCAGAGGTCCCTCTGAATGGCAGCACAACCATTTGGTCCATCAAATGCTCCTTTTTTATCAGCTGCAAACTTGCTGACAGATGTACTTGGTCACATCAGCCAGGTCACTAATCAAGATGTGAAACAGTATTGGTCCCAGTGGCCTATGGTTTACACTGCTGGTGATGGGCCTGCAGCTGGACATCATGCAGCTAATCACAACTCTTCGAATCCAACAGTTCAGTCTGTTTCCAGTTCACCTTACTGTCCATTTGTTTGGTCTATCAGATTGTTAATTAGGGGGAGTTAATTTTGAAAGCCTTGCTAAAGTCAAGGTAATCAACACCTCCTTCTCATCTCATTTTATAAGGCTATTAGGTGATTCAGGCATGATTTCCCCTTCATAAATCCCTGCTGACCAGTAACCTTCTTGCCCTTCATATGTTTGTCAGTGCTTTCCATGAGGATTTGTTTACCCTATCCACGTTCTGTAGATGGAGAGGACGGTGGTCCGCCCTGGATTTTTTTCTTGCTCTAATTGAAGAAAGCAGTGCCATTTTCTTTCTTTCTATCCTTAGGAATGTCCCCGAGTCATTATGGGCTTTTAAAAAGATCTAAGAATTGCAATGGCGTCCATTGACAGCTCCCTCAGTACTTGTGTATGCATTCCGTTAAGTCCAATGGATTTGTCCAACTGGACTTGTCCATCCAGTTTCTTTAAATATTCCTCAGACTGAATCTCCTTTACCAAAAGGAAGTCTTGCTTGCTTCAGACTTTCCTTCCTTTTACCTCACCAGAGTGAAATTTATAGAGATTCAGCGAATTGTAAAAATTGTCTGTAAAAGTTTTTGTTTATATATTATCTCCTATTTTTATTGCTGTCCTATTTACCCTCAAATAAACACTATCAATTTTCCAGTATCATTTTCATATTCTTCTTCAATTTCAACTAATTCATTTCTTCTTTCTTAAAATAATGTTCCTTTCCTATTTCATCTCTCCCCTTCTTCTTCTGACTAATGTTAGACAAAAGCAGTATTTTCTTCTGCATTACAGATATGTTTTTGATTAGTTTGTGTGCTACCAGACATCTTGAATTAATATTAGATACATTTATTGCACATTTTGAAACAGAGATTTAAAAATAGTAGCTAAAATGTATTTAATAGGCATTGTCAAGAAAACCCTGAAGAAACAATTTAATCAGCTAGGTCTAGTCATGCATGTCCAATTAAAATACTGCAAATTAAGCATTTTCTGTCTTTCAAAGTGAGATGAAAACTTGGTCTTTGGGATTTTCATACATGAAATAATAAGCCCCAAACCAGTGGCCTGTAAAAAGAGACAGAAACCTCAGGATATCTATCACTGATTTTGCATAATGAATCTACTGCAACCAGAAGAGAGATTCTGATGATTTGATGCTATAAAGTTGGTCTAATAAGAAAAAAAAAGGATCCTTTAGCTTCTTCCATATTTGGAACAAAGCAGCAGGTCAGACTGTCTTTTGTGGTTAAACTAAAGTTGTGTTTTTTTTTTTCACATTTAATTAAAAAGAAAAGAGAAAAAACAGAAAAGAAAAGAGAGTTATTCATTTACCGATAGCATGAGAGAGGAAAGAGATACCTACCATAGATTTAGATTTATCCTTGGCTGTCTCTAGATGGTTGGATTTAGCCTTTACAGTTCACAGAATTTAACATTAAAGTTCAGACAGTTTCTTTTTTTTTTTTTTTTTTAATTTTACTTTTTACCCAATTTAAGGGGAAAAATGAGCAAAAATAAAAAGCCTTTTAATGTTTAACAGTGTCTCTAGGCAAACAGTCACTGATGAGAGACAGGCATTTCTAAAGAGCTCTTCAGCCCACTAAGACCTGAATTGTTCCCCAAAGACATTTCTCTCTTATCATTGACTACAAATGGAGCTTTGGCAAAGGCATGTCTAACTTAGTCTTGGTTAAGTGTCTAATTCAGTCCAGTTGAATTCAGGGCATGATGCTTCTTTTCAGATTCTTTGCTTCGAAATTGGTGTAAGGTACTTCCACACAGAAACAGAGAGTCAGCTATAGCATTTCTTATAGGAATGAGGAGAAAAAGAAGGTGACCCATCATGAGCAGCCCATCTGAATCAACAGAGTTGAGGGGCTGCTCTGTGTGCTAATGTTCATGAATCAGCAGGTTGAAGAAATATCCAAACTTCTTGGATTTTTTTTTTTTGTAATGTACAGATTCAGTATGATTGCCTTTTGCCTTTTTTTCCCACTTTCTTTTTCACATCTCCATTTCATTTCTAAATAGAAAAAATCAATACACTGAAAGAATTAAGTGCTCAATTGTATATCCTAAAACAAAACGTAACTTTGGAATGAAATTTTTGTACCAGAAATTTCTGAGGATCAATTTAATGATTTTTATTGTCTTAAAATTACAGTTTAATTTAAATAAAAATTTCTTTCTGGAATCCTACTGATGGATTTACATTATATGGATGTTTAGGGCAAGGTTGAGCAGAGTTGTAATGACTTATCTTTTGTGCTTTATCTTAGGCGATTTGAAGAAAGAATAAGAAAACTATTTTTACTTGGAAAATATATTAAAAATAAAAAGCAGGCAAATTTTAATTATACTCTCATATTAAAATATAATTTTCATTCTTCTTATAAGGCTTGCCTATCTACATGTATTTTGTTCCGCTTTCAGAAAATTATCTTACATGGATGTCAGTGATTAATTGTTTGAGTGTCTGGCAAATTGTTAAAAGAACAGTTTGTAGCAAAGGTTGATGAGGGCTTATGTCCAGCACAATTATCTTTTTGTCTCTCAGATCTGTGAAACTACAATACAGAAAAATCATTTTTTTCAGATTGTTTTTTATCTGCAGCTTCAATATTTGATATAATAACCACACATACCTGTTAAGCAATATTCTTGCTGTTTATAAAGTAACACAAGCAAATGTGAAAATAATTTGAAAACTTATTGAAAAGTCCTATGGAAAGTTTACTATGGAAATGATCAATGCAATTTTACTGACAGATGTCACAAGTTCACAATATTGACTGAAAGATTTTTATGTTTATGATAAAAAGAATGCACATCAAGTTTATTCTCTTGGCATAGAGAAAAAATACTTTTTTATATATTTGCCTTTGAAAATATAATAAAAAAGTGGTTGTTTAAAGGCAGAGAGCTATTTCACAGGTAGTCTTTGAAAGAAATTAGAATGTCAAGAAATGTATAACTTTCTCTCCCTCTTTTTGGTTATTAACTAGCTCATCCAGGAAGACAAATGAGAAATAGAAATACTCACTACTATGAGTGAATTGTTGAAGTTTGTCAATTTATCATCTAAGTAAACAGGAGTTAATGCAGCTCCCCTAGTTGGAACGGTGAGATTTTTTTTACAAAAGTCAAATATATACAAGATTGAAAGACTAGGAAATCAAAAGTGTCTGTTAATAGGCAGCATAGGAAAGGGTGCAGAAGGTAACTATATTTGATGAATCAGTCCATTTATACCATAACCCCAACAGAAACGTTCTATCAAACAAGATAGAGTGAGAACTTTCTGAATTTTCTGGAAGTTGGAAGCCTTTCTCACAAACTGTGTGAAGAACATTGCTTCTTTCCTGTAAGTTTTCAAATGACCATATTTTTTCGAAACTGAAAGGAAGTTATTCTCTACTTATTTTTCTTGCAACCAAAAATTCAAGCAGGAAAAGACTTTTTTTCATTACGTATCACAGGTTTTTCAATAAAAGCTGATGAAGGAATAAGATCAGATCATATTTTTCTGTGGATCTAATATGCTGTTCCATACAGTGACAGAATCACGGAGTTGATCTCAGAAGCCCGCACTGGGGATCATCTGGTGCCATCAACTTGGTTCCATCATCCAGGTCATTAATGAAAGTAAACAAATTTGTCCCAGTATCGCTCCCAGGGTACACCAGTGGTGGCAGGTCTCCAGCTGGACTTTCCTGCAGATCTCAGAGATGCTCTCTCTGTTTCTACCCTGAAGAAACCATTGAATTTCCAAGCTTTTACCATTCCAATTTTGAATTATGAATGTTACATTTTTATTTAAAGCAAGAATAAGGGGAGGCTACAGTGCAAAGAACCAACAAACGAGCCCAGGGAAAGTTTGTGTCTTGTGCATGACAGGGATGTTGTAATGTAACAAAAACAGGGGAGCTATTGCACACTAGAATTTTGTGGGAAAGGTTTCTGATTCCTAATTATGACTTTTCAGACTGTGAATATCTTTTCATAAATTACAGTTTGGGCATTTGACAGTAATTACATTTTTATATGTGCTAAAGTATTCAATATCCAGGAGCCTTCTTCAATTAATATATTAATTGATATTCTGTTGGCAAACTGAATAATTTTCTGCCGATCTACACAGACCTCTTAGAAAGGATACAATTAACAGGACCAGATGTAAGAGAGCAGCTCTTGCTAATGCCACGAGTCAAACAAAATAAATTGCAGATTGTAGGGGCTCTGGGTGCTGAGGTTTATTTAAGAACTGAGGTTGGAGCTTTTACCCTACTTGAATCTCTTACATGCTTGCTTGCCTTCCTCCCCCTGGTGATACTGGGCAGAAATGCATGTCAGTTTGCTTACAGCTGCTTGCAGTTACTAGTCTTGGCATTACCAGTCTCCGGCCTTCTTCTGGCACTTGTCTCCATGCATCTCTCTGCTCTCCAAGATATTTCCCCTCTTCCATGATCTTTTCTCCAGTCAGGATCATCATCGTCTTCTTTCCAGGCCCCCTTCTTTCTGAGATTACTTCTTTTCAGCAACTCTTTCCAGCACAAACACTTCTTTCCAGAATCCCAAACTTCTGGTTTACCCAGTCTCAGTAGTCCTCATAAGACACAATGTATGATCAACATCTTCACCGTCTCCTTACTCAAGTCTCCTTACTAACCGGAAGATTCAGGGCATGCTACTTTTGTTTAGTCAGGCATTACCAAAACTAATACAACTAATCCATACCACTTGGGGTGAGCAAGCAACAAACTTCTGTTTGAGAGATTAAAGTTCATTTTGGTACATTCACACACATTTACAAATATATTTACAACTATCTGGTGCTTACTAGCTTTCATAATATCTTTTTTCACCTACAACAATGCTGAGTGATTAGTTTAGATGTAGATATCTATATTCATCCTAGATTATTCATATGAATGGTAATATTCAGAATATGTTGAGAATCTACAATTTCTGCTGTAAAATAATAATTAGCTTCAAGTGGGGAAATCAAAATATATATTGTATGGAATATATGGAATGAAAAGTGTGCTGTAATTTCAGAAATATTCTAGGTAAAAGTTAATATCAGTAGAAAGAAAAATACAATGATATCAACAAAGGAAGAGACCTAATATTGGAATAAAAGTACAGAAAAAGTTAAGCTTATGCTGTCATGGTGTCAAAGAAATCAAATCAAAATAAGGAATTTCTTTATTCTCTCACAACAATTTGTGCAGTTTCTTTTGTAGTAAAAAGTTACAGTCAGTAATAAATTGTACACATTCTCTTCTCTCTCCCTCAAAAAAAAGTGCAGAGCCAGGTGAACAAAGACATGAAAGGGAACAACTGAATTTGATTTGATTTTTAGAAAGTTTGTATTGACTTTTCTTTTCTTTTCTTTTCTTTTCTTTTCTTTTCTTTTCTTTTCTTTTCTTTTCTTTTCTTTTCTTTTCTTTTCTTTTCTTTTCTTTTCTTTTTTCTTTTTTCTTTTCTCTTCTCTTCTTTTCTTTTCCAATAGGATAGCAGAAAAACATCCAGCATTTTGCAACAGTCTGTAATTTTGTACAAATTTTAATAGTAAATGTCCTTATTTATTACTATGAGTCACTAACGATGGTTAAATCTAATCATGTGGGTATCCAATAGCCACCTCATTTTTGTAATCAACTGAGTGACAAAAACACAGAAGTGTAGTGCAGGTCAAAAAGAAGAAATACTCCATGAGATACATGGTCTATATAGCTAAATAATTAATGTATTATATAATAAATTATGCTGATAGTTAAAACAATTTATGTATATGTCTTAAGTGCATGTGTACATACTTTTAAGATCAATAACATATTTCATCTGTGAAAGATGAAGTATAAGAATGTTGATGAATGTTATTAGGAATTACCTCAGGAATGCAGACTTACTGTCTGGAGAAATGAATTAAATTCAGTATGCTTATTAAATATGCTGATTAAAACCAGCAGGCAGATTAAATGTCATGTGGCAGTCCTGAAGATATGCCTACATAGCCAATATATGCAAAGCTATGGTAGTTCTGCAACATGATACACTTGTAAATTAGCTCAAATGCAACTGTTAAGAGTCCAGTCCCCAACATTCATACTTTTTAGGGGCCTTTGAAAAAATACAAAATTCTGGATGCTGGATGTATAGCAAGTCAACTGTTCAGGTCTGCCTGCAGCAAAAGGCAAAACAGATCCGTGAAATGTGTCTATTGCCTAGGAAAGATTGATAGGAGTATGTGGAAGGAAACTAAGGAGAAGTAGGACTCCACTCCTCAGATATATTGCTCCTTTTTTAAGTCACCACTCTCAAGGAGCAGATAGCCAAGATGACAAGACAAACAAGTTAATATCAGCGAGAACTGAATCAAATATCTACAGCATGCAAAATTGCATTTGAACTCAAAGTAATACTTGCAGTTAGAGGCTTACTAGTAACACATCCGTCAGAGGACAACTAGTGCAAATTCATCAAAATAATTCTCAGCAATACTTGGAATAACTTTTTCTTGATCTTAAGGCTAATGAAAAAGTAGCAAGGAAAATGTTTGTGATTATTTTTTTCCTTTTCAATGTATTTTTTTAAGATGAACAATTTAAAAAAGCTATTTTTTTTTAATATCTGTGAATTGTGGAAGAATATTTGTTCATCTAGTTTTGAGACTACATTTTTTGATCAATGTAGTATCAGATCTTCTTGTATATATAATGAGTTTATTCTTTTGTTGAAGCATTGAGGAAAGTGATACTTACGCATTGTTATTTTACAATTGGAGACATACTGAGGATTACAGAATGGCTGAGGTTGCAAGGGACCTTTGGAGATCAACTAGTCCAACCTTCCTGCACAAGCAGGTCACCTAGGAGACATTACATATAATTAGAACATCCTGTGCTTCACTCTGGACCTCTTGTCCTGTTTCTGGGCACCACTGCAAACAGGCTGATCCCATCCTCTTCACAGAATCACAGCATCACAGAATGATTAAGGTTAGAAGGGACCTCTAGAGATCATCTAGTCCAACCCCCCTGCACATGCAGGGTCACCTAGAGCACATGACATTGGGTGGCATCCAGGTGGGTTTGGAAGATCTCTAGAGAAGGAGACTCCACAACCTCTCTGGGCGGCCTCTTCCAGGACTCTGTCACCCTCACAGTAAACAAGTTCTTCCTCACACGGAGGGAGAACTTCCTGTACTACAATTTGCACCCATTACCCCTCGTCCTGTCACTGGCCACCACAGAGAAGAACCTGGCCCCATTCACCCCTCAGGTACATACACGTATTGATCAGATTCCCTTTCAGTNATTCCCTCTCAGTCTTCTTTTCTCCAGACTAAACAGGCCCAGCTCGCTTTTAGTCACTCCTCATAAGATAGATGCTCCAGTCCCTTAATCATCCTTGATCGCTCTACGCTGGACCCTCTGTAGAAGCTCCATGTCCCTCTTGTACTGGGGAGCCCAGAACTGCACCCAGTACTCCAGGTGTGGCCTCACCAGAGCTGAGCAGAGGGGCAGGATCCCCTCCCTTGACCTTCTGCCAACGCTCCCCCTGATGGAGGCCAGGATCCCATTGGCCTTCTTGAGCATGAGCGCACATTGCTAACTCATGGTTAACTTGTCAACCAAGACTCTCAAATCCCTCTACATGGAGCTGCTTTCCCCCTGCGCCAACCTCTAATCTGTACTGGTGCCTGGAGTTATTCCTCCCCAGGTGCAGGACCCTGCACTTGTCCTTGCTGAACCTCATGAGGTTCCTCTCTGCCCAACACTCCATCCTGTTTAGGTCTCTCTGAATGGCAGCACAGCCCTCGGGAGTGTCGGCAACTCCTCTCAGTTTGGTGTCATCCGTAAACTTGCTGAGGGTGCACTCTGTGCCCTTGTCCAAGTCACTGATGAACAAGTTGAACAGCACTGACTCCAGTACCGACCCCTGCGGACATGAGTGGCCACAGGCCCCCAACTAGACTTAGCCCCATTTATCACCTCTCTGATACTTGACACTCTCCCTTAGGATATTTGCATAAATTGAAAAGATCCCCTTTCAGGCTTCTCCAAACTTAAATGGACCAGCTCTCTCAGTCTTTCCTCATAAGGGAGATGCTCTAGCTCTCTAATCATCTTGATAGCCCTAGGCTGGACTCTCCCCAGTAGTTTCATGTCAGAATTGTACAGAATATTCCTCACTGTACCTGAGCAGAGGTCCCTCCACCTGCTGGCAACACGCCTCCTAAAACACCCCAGGATATCATTTGCCTTCTTGGCCACAAGGGCACATTGTTGTCTCCTAGTCAACTTGTTGGTCCAGTTGTCTACCAGGACTCCACAGAGCTACTTTTCAGAAGCTCAAAGCACAGCCGGTGCTAGAGTATGGGATTATTCCTCCCTAGGTGCAGGAATCTGATCTGTTATATGAAGAGCTAAATGAAAGGAGGAGAGAATTAAGTAGGCACATCTCCTTCTTGGCGGAAGCAGGCTGGAGATTTCAGGAAACTATAAAACATAAAAGGATGGGATCCCAGTTCATGAAAAGCACTGGGTTAAAGACAAAAATGTAGAAAAGGAAATTAATGATTGCATGAAGTCTGTTCAGCCTATGAACTGTGCAGCCTCCTTAAACCAGTATTATACATAAAGCGTACATTAGTCTTCAATATTCTGTCTCTGGAATACTGGCATATTGAAGATACCATTTCAATTCCAGCATCAGCAATAAGATGTCTTTAAGAGCTAATCATAGCTGGCAATAAAACAGATCTTTCACGTTTGTGACATCTTGGCACATTCATTGTCCTTTAGAACATAAAAGCTTATGACCCTATGGCCTAAGGCCTATGAATGTTCAACTCTGCTAGAAGTATCAGAATCTTACACACCTTAAGAAAGAATAAACAAAAATGAGGAAAATAAATATATTTAGAAATGTACAAGAGAAATGAATATATTGCGATAAAAAAATGAAATTGAAACCACTTGGAAAAGAACTCATAAGTTCTGAAAAAGAGGGGAAAAAAGGCAGCAAATGAAGTAAATCAAGTAAATCAAAGGAAACTTAAAAAAGTTAACAGCACCAAGGAAGAAATAGACAAATAATACAACTGTGAAGAAATAGACAAATAATACAACAAAACTGTTCTGTGGAAGATTTTTATTTACCTATCAAGAAGTTGAAATCCAAAGTGTCGTGGTGGGCACATATCTTAATAGCAGATAAGTGGAAAAGCTCTGCTGTCTTTTTAAAAGCTTTAAAAGAATTGCTAGCGAAAGTATTAAACCATTAGGTGATTACTGTGGATGATAAAAAACTCAGATCACTTCAACCTGCTATTTCAAAAGAAATAAATTGCAGAGTAAAATCTTAGCTGAATAGCACAAATTCTATAGTTTTTTTTTTAAGCCAGACTTTAATAATGTAATAGAAACAATAATTGCTACATTAAAAAAAAATAAAAAAAGTCTATTTTTGGCATAATTTATCAGTTCAATGATTTTTCAGAACTGAATATATGTATAAGAAGGGAAACTATATGGACATTGTAGCTTGACACTCAAAAACATATAAAAAAAAAGAAAGAAAAACCTTGTGCATCTATAAAATATTTCAAGATGTCTAAGTAACTCGTTGGCCATTGACCTTTTTTGCATCCTTGACAAAATGCAATCTGATCTTCAGAAATCTTTATCAGAATACAACAGAATACAGAAAAAAAAAAAGAAAAAATCAAAGCACTTATAGAGAGTTCTCAGTATTTACATATCTAACTCTTTCACTATGTGAGTGCCAGTAGAAACAAAAATGGTCTTGAGTTTTTACTTAGAAAACCCTTTGCTTTCTGCGGGGGAGGTGCCAGAGGACTGGAAGAAAACCAACCTCACTCCAGTCTTCAGAAAAGGCAAGAGGGAGGAGTCGGGAAACTACAGGCTGGTCAGCCTCATCCCCATCCCTGGAAAGGTGATGGAGCAGCTCATCCTAGAGACCATCTCGAGGCATGTCAAGGAAAAGAAGGTGATCAGGAGTAGTCAGCCTGAATTCACCAAGGGACATGTCTGATGAACCTGATAGCCTCACACGATGAGGTGACTGGCTGGATGGACGGTGGCAGAGCCATGGATGTTGATGCGTTTCAGCAACGCTTTCGACACAATCTCCCATAATATCCTGAGAGGGAAGCTCATGAAGTGTGGACTGGACAAGTGGACAGT
>VWPW01015227.1:0-11487 GCA_013389825.1 Crypturellus undulatus
AATGAGATCATGGCGCTGGGAACGCACGCAGATCTCCAGTTCCATCTTACTTATTCCCCATGCTTCATGCATTGGTGCAGGCATTTCAGGGAAGTAACCGAGCCTACAGGTTCCCCAGGAAGGGTGAAAGAGGGCCCTCTAGAATCATTTCCTATCCTCACTTCCCCACTATCATACTCCCACTGGACCCCATCTGACCTTGGCCGTGTGGTATTGTTCGCCCTGTCTGTGTGACGCTCCCCATCCCCCTTCTCGTCTAGTTTAAAGCCCTCCTAACCACGTTGGTCAGCCTTTTGGCAAGGAGACGTGTGCCCCTCTTGCTCAGGTGGTTCCCGTCATTCCCCACTAGCTGGTGCTCGTAAAACAGAGACCCATGGTCATAGAAATCAAAACCCTGTTGCCAAGCCCAGTGGTGCAGCCAGCTGTTAATCTGCCATATCCGCCTTCTCCTCCTTGAATCCATTCCCCTCGTTGTTAGGATCGAGGAGAACACTACCTGGGCCCCCGTACCTTTGACGGCCATCCCTAGGGCTCTGAAGTCACGCTTGATATCCCTCAGTTTGCCCACGGCATCATTTGTGCCCACGTGAAACAGTACCAGTGGGTAATAGTCAGACTCCTGGCCAGACCTTGGGAGCCTTTCTGTAACATTCAAGCCCCTGGCAAGCAGTAGGATGAGGGGTCCGGTCTGCATATCGGTGCCTCCGTGCCCTGCAGCAGGGAGTCACCCACAAGGATCACCCGCCGCTTCCTCTGCGTGTTCCTTTTCTCCTTAGGGGGAGCAGCCTCAGGGTGTGGGCCTGACAGCCTCTCTGTAGACAGCCCCCTAGATGGGCCTTGGTTCATGACCTCACCTATCTGATCTCCACGTTCCAGGGCCTCGTACCTGTTGGACGTATATGAATGGTCTAAATATATTTCTGAAAAGCAGATGAAAGAGAAAACTAAGAGAATTAAAATCAAGTTTAAAGAAAGGCTATGGTATTAAGTCTCCATATCTTTTCTTTTTTTAAAAAGCATTCTATTCAAATGTATTATATACAGAATCTCGACTAAATAAAATCTGAGTTTAATCTTTCCAGTATGTTTCAATCTATCCAACAACTGTTTTCATTTCCTATAAGTAGGGCAGCACTGCATTGATGTGATCACAGCACCATGATCAAAGCTGCTGCAGTCACTACAACTGTGCACTCCCTGTAAAGCAGCATAACTCACGTATTAGTCATGTTAAGTGAGAGCTGGGCATTTTTTTCTTTCAAATCATCAAACACGCAGTTAAAAATCCAAGGGGGACTTCCTCGCAGCTAGTTTTAAACTTCCACATTGCAAATTAGAAGTTTTCACCTAAGGAAAGAGGGAGCAAACAGGAGGCAGCAGGAGAGCGTGAATGAAAATCCTGTTTTCCTCCAAGCAGCTGGTGACAGAGCGCCCTGCACGGATTTTCCCACAAGAGGGCAGAATTCTACCTGTGGAGCCCGATTTGGAGCCTCATACACAGTGTGTTACAAATGCTTTTCAAAACGCTAAGGGAATGCAGGTGCAAAAATGTAGACTAACACTTTCAACTTGTATGGAAAAAGCACAGGTGCATGTATGTATACAGAAGTTATACACATACGTATACAGGCATTCACTGCTTAACATGTTATGAAATTTCTTAAAAATCAATTCAAACTTAGCAAAAATGAATTATCCGTATTAGAGAAAACTGTAATTAATCCTTGAAATAGTTATCTATGCTTGAAAAAAAGTAATGGGAGAGACTACCAAGCCACCTGAAAGAGATCTTAACAGAAAGGCCCATACTGGGCCAGCTTGAAGGTGCTTATGGATAATGAAGCAGCCTTCAGAAAGGCTCCAGAGCAAGCAGAACCAGCGGCTCCTCCTCAGGGCGGGGAAAGAGCGGACACCCCAGGGCCCTGCAGTCCCTCAGACGAAGCAGAGGATTCCCCTTGGCCAGATCTTCACTACTCGAGGGTCTAGCAGGAAACATGGACCTTTCTTGCTACCTTGCAACTACAGAGGGTGAAAATTCATTGCACAGTGCACTGCACAACCCCATCAAGTTTTAAATTCTTTTAGAAATAGCCCTTTTAATATTTATTTCAAGTCCCTTAATATTAAGAACTCTTCAGTATAAACCCATTCCCTATGAAGCAGAATCCTGCACACCTTGCATACACAAATAGATTTTAAGCAACAACTAAAGCCTGTTCATTTAGGCAATACACCCTGATTCAGAATTCTAAGGAAAAACAAATTATTTTCATAAAAAGTGTCATGATAATCAACAAATATAAGCCAGATCAGAAAATGCAAACACCAGAGTTATTGATCTTCACAAAAAAAAATGCCCAGTGCATCTATGGAGCTATGTAAATAACCCAAAATATTGTTCCACAGGAAAGACATTTCCTGCTGTTTCATGAGAGAATGAGGTAAAACAGAATCTCTTTGAAGAGTCTTATTGTCAGGGCTGTTCAGTTGTCATGTTAATGAATTGACCTTGTATCTGATTCCAAAATAAAATACTAATCACTTTCTCCTGTCACAAGTTACAACCTAGATAAAAGATTTTAAATGTTTTCAAAAGATATATATTTAAAAAAAAAAAAAGTCATCCTTCCCCCCNCCCCCCCCCAAGGAAAAATAACATCAATTGCTATTAGACATGAAATATCCTTCTCGGGTAGTTACACTCACCAGTGCTTCAAAATAAAGCAGCTACAACTTCTGTCAGACTGAATTCAGTTACTCAGAGGGTTTGTTATTGCTCCTTTTACATATTTTTACATTTAACCCATATACATCCTCTTGTGGAGCCTAGCTCTTCATGTCAAAGATTCTGATGCTACTGAAGGGTGGTAAATTCTTTTTATCTTTCAGAAGCAAACATATAATTAACATGTAAAAACCTAACTTTGCTCGAAGTAGTCAAGGCATTGAGCACAGCCAAGAAATTCACAGACATGAAGAGAAAAAATCCTAAATCACTCAAACAGTTCATGCATTTTATTTCCCATCTATAGTGCAGACCACATGTACAAGTTTTGTTGCAGCTAACAAACTACACCTGTAATTGTGCTCTTTTTGGTGAGCACAGACCTTTAAGTATTTTTTTGCTCATGCAAGTAGCTGCAGATACCAGGTGCAGTTATTTCACTGAAAGGAAACAGGCAGGATCTGTGCAGAAGAGGAGGAGCAGTTAAAAGGGTTTGCTCAAAGGTCAGCACTCAGAGTCCTGAAGGTCACAATCCCTATTGCCTGCATTATTAAAATAGCTGTGATAAAGGTATGAGAAAGGAAGCAGGGATCAGCTTTTCAACTTTTTCTTGAATGCCTCATTTATGCCATTTTGCAATACTGTTGTTTGTAAAGACAGTTGTCTGCTTAGAGTTTGAAGACTTTCCTCTCTCCTTCCCTCTCTCCATTTTTTTTAATGTTGCATTTCTGACCTTAATCTCTTTTCAAAGATTCTTAACTTCTATTAAAAAAAAATAGGAAGAGATGACACTTCTGGTTACATTTCAGAAGTAGCTCACTACTTTTTATACTGGAATTAATATTGATATCTTAGCTTTATGACCCAAACCTGTGACCTGCTCTTCCCTTCATCCTGATACTCATCTTGTTGCCCACTCTCCCCTCAAGCTCCATGAACACTTCAGAGTTGTTCCGCAGTGGCAGAGGCAGCAAAGTATTTTTCTTTTGGATTTATATTAGGACCTCTTGTCCCTCACTAAGATAAAACAACCTTCCCTATCCATTATGATGCTCTGGGACAGTTTTCTGCTGCTTCCCTCCTTCACATAAAATCTACTCTGGTGCCTCTCAGGTGCTGGAAGGAGGAGAAACAGCACAAGCTCAGTGGAGACATTAGCAACTCTTCTATCTAATAACCAGGTCTCCAACTTAACCATCCTTGAGACTTCCATCCCACACCCAATACTTGAAATTAGCTGGCGCTTCCCAAATTCATTAGGGGAGGCACTGACAGATAAGTAGAGCCATGAGCACTTGGCAGAAAACCATTACATAAATCAAGTGTTTTTACTGACCACATGCAGAACCACATGAAGAGCTCTTGTTGTCACATCCTATCGTAAGCATTTTCACAATTACTATAATTTTATAGGACTTGACTATCCAAAATTTTGGTTCTTTCTAGAAAAGGTAATTTACACTGCTCATGCAATATATAGGTGAAGGGAAATGCTTATTCTTTCTAATGCTTAAAAAATAATAATCACAAAAAAGGGACAAAAAATTTCATCCCTTAACAGCTAATTTTAGTTAGTATTTTATATTCTACAAATGAAGATTATATAAACTTTTGGGCACACCCAGTTGAACTTAGCAACTCCAAAAATGTTGAACTCCACAAATTTGTGACAACAAAGTATGACCAGTATCAGGAGTCCCTGACATTTTACTTTGTGGCTTAAAAAAAAAAAAAAAAAAAAAAAAAAAAAAAAAAAAAAAAAAAAAAGAAAAACCCCCCNCCTACTATCACTATTAATACAGTCACTGCTAGCAAGCACATAAAGCAAGGACAGTTAGTCCTCAGCTCTGCACAAACATCACAAGCCAGCCCAGATATCTCTCTTGCCCAACAGCAGACAGAGCCCTGGGACTAAAGGCTTCTCTTCCTATGATCCCTATAGTCTGCTAAACTTTAGGAGCATGTTGGGAAAAGGCTCTTTTCTCTTGATGAACTCAAAGACATAGGGTAAGAAACAAACAGGGACTGCAGTTGGGCAAGCATATTGACTGCAGCGTACTGAAAATTATTAATAAGCACTAGGGCAAATATCATCATCTCTAGAGGATCTGTGCTAGAGTTATTGTTATATTAATTATTAGCAACTACTTTCCAATGTTACCAGCTTATGAAAAACAAGTAGGGCTAGATGGCAAGAATCACATCTCTCAATAGCTAAGAAAATTTTTATACTGCAGTACTGCCTCTGTGGGGCTGGGGAAGGATCTGTATAGTTCCCCAGGAAAGTATCCAATGCTGTCCCACCTAACTGTTGCAGAGATGCAGTTCTGAGAAAAAGCAGCTCTCTAAAGCAGCATCCCTTCCATCTTATTCTTCCATATCCTACTCTTGATGAGCTGCAGATGGTCACAAAATCTAAATTAAAGCTACCTGGTTAGCAGAGCAATTGGCTTGCTAAGCTGCTTGCAGCTTGTGAGCAGGACAAAGAAACCTGAACTGTTCTAACTTCTTGCTTTCTGAATAAGAAAATCAACTCAATGTTTAATGTGGCTCAACTAATTCACTTAAATTTCATTCCTCCTGTAATTTACATTAAAAGCCTTAGCTGTTGTTATGCGGACAAGATTTGAATAATCCCTTTTTTTCTAATTATTTGGACATGGACAGATACAAATCTTCAAATGGTTCAGCTGAACACAAAGAATACATCTGTGATGAAGCCTGAATTTATTTTTTTCAAGGAATATGTTTCACATGGTAAATTTTTTATCATAAGGAGATATTTGGGTATAAATTTATCAATTTATGACATATCTAAATTGAAGCATTTTTGATGAAAAGGGAGAACAAAGTCAAAACCAAGACATGCCACTGGAGACCAGGTAAAACATACACAGGTCATACAAAGAGATTAAATTGTGGATCAATAGCAGACTTTATTTTCACTTAGGAGAGCAAAACAAGACCATAATCCATGACACAAAGCAGACCTGAGAAATTCCACTGAGGAACTGTGCTAAAAGTATATATTGATGAATAGCAGCACTAAGAGTATTATATTTATTTATTTAAAGAAATAGACTTCTGAACCAAGTATGTTATTTACTTTCATGTCCCTCAGTAGAATTTGCCTCAGCTAAGGCTTTTGTATCTGCGTTCAGAATGTGACAAACAGATTTTTTTTTTTCCATTTCATTTGCAGACTATTTTGAAAAACACCAAACACAGCACTTCAGTATCTGCTACCTCCTACTTCCACAACAATCCTGCACGTGAATGGCAAGAGGAGACACAAGAGGCCGAGGAGTTTACAGACTGGCCCAGGAATACACTATAAATCAGACAGAAATCACACAAGGTAGTCACATTTTACAAAACTTCCTAAACAGAACTTATGTGCCCGAAACACAGCATGTACCCTCAGCATTTCCTGACTTGCTTTTCTCCTTTCCCAGCTATTTAGCATTTTTCTTGTGTCCACAATTTGGGTCTTATTCCAAGTTCAACCTAAAACGAGGTCTGTGACCATGTTGTTATTTCTAGAGAGGTCTCCTTTCCCATGACCAGAAAGAGCAGAAAAGTCACTTCAAAAATCCGATGGGACTTAGAATTACTCCCAAACTCGCACCACAGCCACTTGCCACTGAATCAAATGGTGCCCAACAGTAGGAGATCAGATGGAGGATGATAGGAGGATGTCTTGCCCGCTGCAACCCACACAGGAGAGCAGGGGCAAGGGACATGGCACATACTCCCTGTCCCTTCTTTCATTTTTTCTTTGAGAAGGAAGAAGAGAATAGAGGACGACTACTGTGTTCATGTGTGTAGGATTTTGCAAGCCTCACTATATTTTTCTTTCAAAATAAGTGTAAAGTTGGTAAAACTATCCAACTTTTTTTTACAACAAAATAAATCCAAAGACAATTCAGCCATTTAGACAATATATTTTATTAAATTGGAGAAGAAATTATTTCCCCAAATCTGGGGCTCCCTCTTCCAAAGGCAAGCGTAGACATGCCATTAGGCACCTTTAATATAGGTTAATATTTTCAGTAATTATAGCATGCTCTATTTTTGTTTTACTCCTTTTCTAAAAGTAGATATTTTATTTCAATTTTAAATCAAAGTAGCTAGACTTTCAGATTACAAAGGCTCCAACAAAAATTGCATCTAATATTTATAATCTTAAAACTGACAAAAACAGACCAAAATCTTCCACTGAAGTTCATCACACCTCTTTAGGGTGACAAAGTGAGCAAGTCCTCCTGCTAAAGAAGTGACTGTGCATTAGTACATAGTCACACAAACAACTTGCTCTCTAAGTGTGATCTTAGCAAATGACAAAATTAACTTGAGTTAGTAAGGAGTAATATGTGGTAGGTAGGTTCATATTGTTGATCTCCAAAACACTGCCATCCAGTAAGTCTGGATATCCCCCCCTAGTGCAACATTACAGATTCATTATAAAAGTTGTCAGAAGGTAAAAGCACATGAGAAATTCAAAAGTTGTGTTTAATTCAGCAAAGAGCTAAGTTTACACTTCAGCCTACTGGTTTCCCAAAGCTATTGCATAATGTAGTTCTTACTTTTGACTTTTAATCCCTTTAGTTTTTCATAAAAATTGAAGTCAGAAATTTAGTTATTTTCTTGATATGAGGGAGTTGAGATGCATTTAAAGACCCTCCCTGGCCAAATCTTTTTATTATAAATAAAAACAACCAAACCCCCAAAACACAAAGACTTTTTAAGTGCATCTTGCAAAAAAGAAATGGGCAGCTCAGCATCTCCAACTGCAACAGGCATTTTGAACACAATTAGAAGCATCCATGAGAAAGAAAGGCATATCTTCCTATGCGATCAGAGGAAGCAAAATCATCACTAGTCTATTGACTAATTCATGGAAATGGAAAAGATTCAGCTTCTGGCTTTGGCTGCCAGTACTCCATCAGATCCAGAGGCTTCCCATTCTTCCCTTCTTGCTTTGCCAGATATGATTTGGTTAAAAATAAAATAAATAAATAAATAAAAAAGCACCCTCTCTGGAACTGGATGTAGCAGCTGGACTGGAAACATTGGACCCAATGATCCAACCCCTTAACTTCTCCAATTCGACTGTAGCTATAATTTTAAAATCACTACTACATTTATTCAACCAGGATAAAAAGAGTAAATTCATCCCCAAGATTATGTATCCAACTATCAGAGCCATGCCTTTTCTACTTGAAAAAGTAACAACAGTGTAATATAATAAATTGCCAGTCTGAGTTACAGCATTTTAAATATAAAATTTGTATTTGTTTCAATTTTCATTTGATACCCTTTAAGAACTGTACTCATGATAAATTAATCTCTGAATAGTACATGATACACTGCAAAGCTGAGACCCAAACATAGGATAACATGACATTATCATTAAAATATGCTACCAATCACTATCCAATCAAGGTTACTTCATTCACTATCTTTGCTTTACTTTCCTCTGCCTCCCATTCCTGTTCTTTTGCTGACCATGCAATACAATTTGCAAACAAGAATTTATAATAACAAGTGCAAAATCTTAACTACAACACCCAAAGCTTTGTTATAAACAGTATGAGATGAAAAGCTCAGCAAGAACTATTTCTAATCAGGTGCAGTGTTGGACAAAGATGAAAACCTCACTGTTCCTAATTTTTTCCTCTTTTCTGGTAACCCTTCTCTAAGATCAAGGAATAAGATGCCTTTGACCTGCTCAAGTCTGATTTTTAACTGACAGCAGATAGATTTGCAAGGAAAAGGGCTGCTTCCAAAGCCCTAAAGAAATGCTTTAGTCGGAGACTCAATTCTTCCAGGATAACTTGTGCTCCATGTAACATGCCTGGAGCTACTTTACTAGTCTCAAAACAAGTCACAGACTTGCAGCTGGTTTAGAAATATATGTGGCTGCTTGGAAAGACTGTCTGACTGCTCTTTATTGACCCCGTCAATTCAACTCAGTCTTCCAGCAAGAACCGGTGACTACTTTCACCCAAGTAAAATTACTATATTTGCCAAACAAAACTTGACAGTACACTGTCGAGTGAGCTCCAGTGAGGCATGTGTCCTAAATTAAAAAAAAAAAAAAAAAAAAAAAAANAGATATTGGCAGATATTGGCCTTTAGAAACGTCTTTATCAAATGTCATATCTTAAAAGAATGGAAGTTCTTTGAGAATTGCTTTTTTACCAGAGATTTTGAAAGTACATGGAAGAAGGACTGACTGCAAGTTCTCTTAGTTCAGAAGACATTTGATATCTAACAGATAACAAAGCATACAAAAAATCTCTTACGTAAATTCCATTTCAATGTCCAAGATATTGCACACGATGGGCAATCTTGGAAAGCTGTGAAAAGTAAACAACCCCCATCCATAAGATTTTCATTTTGTTTCCCTACCTTGTTGAGGTAAATTCAGTAAGAAAGACCTAAACTGTTTTAATATAGATGGACAAAAAGGTTTCTCTTATTAAGTGAAAGTTAAAATTCCTATTGCATAACATACAAAAATAAATTCTAGGAGGAAAACAATTCGAGAAGAAAGTTTTAGGAAACTGGAAAAGATCAGAAATCTACTTTGAATTTAAAAATGATGCTAGACTGTTACAGATGCCGCATTTTGGAATAACCACAGAGCAATCTTCAAATCTCATTAAAGAAACTGGTAATAGAGACTTTTGACCCAGAAGAATCCAACAGAAGCAGCTGGTCAGCAGTGATGCAGCTCTGCTGACAAGGATCTCCTTTCCTCCAAAGTGCTCTGTAAGCTCGCACTGCATGAGTAGCCCAAAAGCAGAAATACAGACAAATGTCATTCCAGTAAGAGTGAAAAGGGTAACTTCTTTCATTAATAAAATTAGCACATGAGGAAGGACATATTTTTTAAAAAATTACCTCTGTACAAAGCTTCCTATATATGCTAATTCAAGAGCCTTAAAAAAAAAAAAAAAAAAAAAGTGATAAAGACAAGTATCTGGGCAATAAATTGCCATTTCTGAAATATAAGTGGTACAAGAAGCAGGCTTTGCCTTTCCTGGCAGTAAAATATATGTGAAAAAAGTGAGGAAGTATTGCTATGAAATAATTCTGTAAGAGATAGCTGGCACTTATTGTTGTGAATAAATATAGTCTTTTATCTTAAGTGAACAATGTATGAAAAACCATAGAATCACAGGAAAAAAAATGGTAAAATTTGTTAAATTTGAAAGGACCTCTGGAGATTATCTAGTCTAATCCCTCTGCTCAAGGCTGAGAGTCCTGCAGGCCAGTCCTACCTGTAAAGACGTAGGCAAGGATCGCATTGAGTACCTCAGGTTCTCTCATGTCCTTTGCTTCCAGGTCGCAATTTCCATACCATTTTCCCTATAGAAACCCTCCCTGTTGCTCTTTAAGCTGCTTGCCAGATATAACTCCAGATAGTCTCTGACTTTCCTAACCACATCCCTCCATGCTCAGACAGTATCTGTGTAGTCCTCCTAAGACACCACACCCTGCCACATCTTTTATGCTTACTCTTTATATTTGAATTTCGTTAAGAGCTCCTTATTAATCCAAGCAGTCCTCCTGTCACTTCATTTTCTGCTCACTGCGAGGCCCATTTTTCACCTTGAGAAATGTCATTCTTGAAAAGCAAGCAGCTCTCCTGCACCCCTCCTGCTCCATATTGCATGGGGCTCTTCCAAGCAGGTCTCCAAACACACCACAATTGCTCTCCTGAAGTCTGTGGTTGTAATCCTTCTATTTACTTGTTTCCCTCCTTTTAGGATCTGGAACTCCACCATCCCCCACAGCTGCAAACAAATGCTGCCCTTGTCAGATCTTCAGTCGCTTTTGTCATCATTGTGCTCTAGAAACTTCCTGGATCACTCAGGTCCCGCTGGGGTGTTCCCCCCCCACACACACACACAAAGAGATAATGGGGTGATTCCAGGTCCCCTGAGGATCAAGGTGATGCGAACATGGGGCTTCTGCCTGCCTGCAGACAGCCTCATCTAACCTTTCTTCCTGACAAAAGAACTACGTAAACAAGAGCAAGTAAGACTAGTAAGACTATGGTGCTTTCAAGGGTATAGTTTACATACAACCAATTTCTAATCATCTAGAACAGAATATAAGAGACTGTAATAGAAATTGGTGACCAAGCAGAGGGAGGCTATTAAATCCCAAATTCTAGAAATAATGCAAAGCACCTAAATACATTTAGTTTCTAGATGACTGCAGCACTGGTGAATGCTGTACAGAACTATCAGAAAGAGATCTCCAATGAAAAAATTCAGATGACTACCTGAATTTTGCACTACAACAAGAGTCCTGACAAATACTGTAATAGTTTTTCCACTTTTTTGCCCATTTTGTTGTCCTATACACAAGATCATTCAAAATACAGAAGCTGTTTGAGGCAGTATGACTGAACTACTAAGTAAAAGCAACTGTAGCATAAATTGGGGACGTCATGACAAAGTGATACCATAGGTAGGGAAAGGACAACTATTTTTTAAATTTTACCCTAAACAAACAAAAAAAAAATTTTTAAAGGTAAGGTTGCAAAAAAATGCTAAAGAAAATTATTCAACACCTGCAGATTTTTACTACATAATAATTACATAAACACTTCATATAAAGAAAAAAACAGTACAATTAATATAATATTAAATAAAATTTGGTATTTAGATTTGATTGACAATTCTGAGATCTGAGGAACAACTAGCCAAAGATATGTAAGGAAAGCTCAGGTGTGTGATTTTACA
>VWPW01015228.1:0-25964 GCA_013389825.1 Crypturellus undulatus
AAAGAATGAAACAAGATGCTGCTGGCATCCTTGCTGCAGTGTCCATTTTCCTACATGAGGTTTTTCGGTTGGGTCATCAGCTACTGTGGTACATGGATGGATGTAGATCCCTGCAGAACAGAGCTGAAGGTCTCCATTTGGGGGTATTGTTTATTTATTTACTTATTTATTTATTCAGGCATTTATCCAGTCTTTCTTCTAATTCTCCTCGTGGTCGGAATCATCTTGATGTTAACAGTAGTTGTGATCTTAGCACTTTCCCAAGTCATACAACGATTTAAAGCACAACCACGTAAGTACGCATGAAGTATGCGCTGCAAGAACACAGAAGGTAGCGAGCCTGATAACAAGATGACTCTTTCCACCCCTTGGGTTGCTTTGAGCCATTTCCCATGTTGGAGGGCATGCACGCTTCTCTAGTAAGCAGGAGATTGCTCAGTTTTAAGTGCTTGAAAAGTGCTTGTCAAGCTCAATACCATGTCTCTGTTTTTGGAGTATTATACCGAGGAGGCAAAAATTCTAGGAGGAGCAAAATTCACAAAGTTGTCTTCCCTCTCAGGTGAAGAATTAGTTCTTATAGCATTTAATGGCACTCATAAAATATCACAGGACCTATTACTCTTTCTTTCTTTTTTCTAGGGTTCCGTATTGTCTTGGATGTCGCTGTTCTGGGAGGAATGGTGCTAAATGTGCTTCTCACCAGCCTGCTGCTGCAGGACATTCAGCACCACCAAAGTCAGACTACCTCTTTCCCATGTCCAGACTTACGTTGCTTGACTGTCTAAACAGAAACCTGCATAATAAACTCCCTGAATTATATAAGGATAGAAGCACCTCACAGGCAGTTAGTTTTTACTCAGTAGAAAATGAGGATTTCCAATCCCCTCAAAGCTGAAAATTAGGGCTCCCAGTCCCAAGAAATCCCAGGCACCTCATCTTCTAACACAAGACCTGATTATGACTCACCTTTCCTGCAGGGCATTTATAGTGCTGTTGTGGGTTTTTTTGGAACCACCTTGCTTAGGTTTTGCAGCAGAGGATTCAGATTTGTAGCTGTCAGCTGCAGGGTTTTTGTATTTCCATGTAACTATCAAAGTGGAAGCACAGATTCCCATTTGCTGCAGAAAAATCCTACATCCTTGCAGATGGCCAGGATGGAATTAATTCCTTCTTTCTTCTTGACTCTAGGAAAAGGATGCTCACCTGATTCTGACTGGCTGTCAGCAATAGTTATCATATCTGTTCTTTCTCTCTTTGCGTTCCTAGTCATCTTTGTGTGGTGTAAGTATGAACCAAGAGCCATGATTCTGTTATCACTGGGACAGACTAAAAAGATAACTGCTGTCCCAGGTCATACCTCTAAACCAAGAATTGCCTATCCTCACAAACAGCACATGGGAGAAAGGTAAGTGGACAAAACATGTGGGTGTCATCTTGAGTAAATGTACTGAGCAGCCAGCCAACAGTGCAGAGGACAGGGCCGGTATGTAAGAGGAGGGCTGTGAGTACTAGAAGAGGAACAGGAGGTGAAGAATACCAAGTGGGCTCTTATAGCACGTTTACTGCATGTTGATTTTACCATACTGGCTATCCCGGAGACTGTCTTTGGGGCTAACTGTGAAATATATATCCTCTTCACTGATGAAGGAATTCCTCTTTGTGCAAGAAACCTCGCCCCAAACTCCCCTGAGCTCTGAAAACTTCAGCTTCTCCTGGAATTAGAGCCTGTTCTTGCTACGTAATTCCAAGAGGCTCCTCCTTCCCAATCCCATCTCTGTCCTGTCCTGCCTGCCTGCCCTGACTGGAGGGCAGGTGGAGAAGGGATGTACGGGTGATGCAGGGAGACATCACCAAACATCAGCCACAGTGGATCAGATGGGTTCATTTATCCCATCTCCTATCTCTGAGGCTAAAAGAAGCTGCCTAGGGAAGACTATTAGAAAGGGAGTAGCATGAGTAATATTTGGATCCACTCCCAGAATAACATGTTTTCATGTATTTGTTTACCCTTGGTGGATTACTTTACCAGAGAACAGTTCTGTTTCTCCTTGAGTCCATGTAAATTTTTAGCAGCATCCATTTCTTAGCAGAATCCTTGTCCTACAGCGAGGAATTGCACAAATATCCAGTGTTTTTTGGCTTCTTTTATATCTGCTCCTTCTAGCATTTCCACTGCAAAAAAGCTTGAAGATAGCCAGTATCTCCAGACTCATCAGGATTTTTAAAAACCTCTTTCATACCTCTACCTCAGCAGATCCTTTCTGGACTGAATAGAATCTAAAAATATTTTTAGTTTTTCCTCATTTAGGCTCCATTTTATACATTTGAGCAGTCTTGTTTATCCTTGAAATATTTTCCATATTTACTGTCCTCTTTTTGAGAGGAGTATTGAAGATGCAGGAGAGATGGAAGCAGATGCTGATCCTTGTTCTGTTCCTTATATATTTCTTAACATTTTGTAATGACTGACTGGCTTTTTGTCTTTTCTGTGCTGAGCTGCTTTGTGTCACAATCTCTTATAACCCCAAGATCTTTTCCGTGAGTGCTAACAGTCAGCTCAGAGTCCATCACTTATATGTGAAGGCAGGATCATTTTTGCATTGCTGTAGATGAAGAATGTGTGTGATCTTCTCATAAAAGGGGCTCTTTGTCCATGCGGTCCCTTTCAGCCTGAAGTGACCTTATAACCAAATATGGACATGTCTGTGTTCAGAAAGATAAGTGCTCTGCCTTCAAACAAAATGGAATATATTCACTTTTCTTACCAAATGGAGGACCTTGTCTTAGCTCAATAAGGCAATTCTAATGTTGAAAATAGAACTACTGCATTTTATCATTGTTTTTAATAGTCGTCGTCTCTCTAGGCATCATAGCAGACCAATGCTGGTCTGACATGTGAAGAAACCCACCTTTTGTTTTGTAGTTCTTGTAAGCGTCTCACTCCAGAAACACCTTGCTGTTCAATCCCTGCTGTAGGTACTTTTCCAATCAACAGACCCCATGCTAAGACAAAGCAATCATGGGCCACAATTTATCCACATTTTTCAGATCACCATGAAACAAAATTCCAAGAAGCAGCAGGAAAAAAGCAGCAAGTTGAAGGGCACAGGAAATTAACGGTACCGTTTTCCCAATTTTTTTTTTTTAACTAGAATTTGAAAGTGTCCTCACTGATGTTCTGTAATCCCGGGAGTCTTCGGAAAGCACAGTGTACTGGTATCCTCTTTTTATATATATACATACATATACATATGACATTGGCCTATAAAAATAGGACATAAAAATATCTTCTCACCTCAGAGCCATCTCCCAGCAGTCCATGGGGAGAATCCTTACTCTGTGATCCCCAAATTGCAAAGAGAAGTTGAATGGGGAAGAAGTCTGGTGTGTTTATTTATACACATGCATGTTCATGGGAAAGCCACAGTGTTTTTGCAATGCCTGTGTGCTACTTATTTAGAGCAGAAAAGATGCACAATAGCAGTTTATGCACAAGCATATTTCAAACACTCACTTATTTTCTCCTTTTTAAATTCAGAAACGCCAAGATGAAGAACATGAGGCACAACTTGGGTAGACACAGCCCACACAGCCACTGTTTGCACTACTAATATTGTAAGTCATCATATCGTGCTCTCTGCCATCTGTCCACAGTTCTGCCTGCAACTAAGGTCCTCCCTTCTCTCTTCTATCTACCTCTGTTGATAACTGTTAGCACTCACCACCACTGTTGCTTCAGCTCCAGGAGAGGTGATTCCTCCTTGTCACTACAGCTCCTGTCTGTCCCCTCACAGCCACCAACACCAGGATGCATACACCAGACACGGAAGTAGATCCAACTGAGACTCATTCCTGGCCAAAAAAATAAAATCAAGAATCAGTGGCTTACAGTAGAGCCTTTCCATGCTTCTGTTCATCAGCCATCAGTATAAATGCTGCAACCCCCACAAAAGAAGAGACAGGAATGAGCGATGTGGGAAAGAAGGGGCTTCTCAGCGCAGCTTAAGCTGAACTGAAGGAATGAAGACATGAAAGAGAAGCGAGGAGTTTTGATCTGTAACATCTTTCTGCTTCTTCCACCACGACTCAGATATCCATAAAGCTCTAAGCTCAGCTTATTCAGTTCATTAAACCAGGAGAAAACTAACTGCATTTTTTTTTTGCTGGCTCAGTTTTCTGTTAATTTAATGAGATGAATCCAGGATGAGTCCAGGTGGAACCAGGGCAAGATGTGGTGCAACAACATACACATGCTGACTGGAGTGCAGATGTATTGCCTTTGTCTTCTCTCTTGAAGGGACCAATTTATATCTATATATTCACAAAAGTACTTTCATAACTTGCATCCTACTGATTTTTAATAATACCTGCATACATATATAACATTTTTTTTTAACTAGAATACTTTATGTAGTAATACTTCAACATATATAACCTCGTTTTTTTTCCTAAGTGAAATACCTTATGTCTTTCTTACATAGCTACTTTTTAGTACAACCCTTCCAGTAAATTCTTTTTAATAGGCCTTTGGGCCAGCTGTTGTTGACTGCATCTTGTTCTAAGCAAATATTTCAGGAACGGTTGGAAGCCTTTTACAGCCGAGCTTTGTTTGACCAGAAACAGGAAGCTACTAATGCCTTGTGTATAGGGCAAACAGCATATGGATAGCGATCCCTGCCTCTTGCTCCATCCTGCAATGGCAAGTTAATTCCTCCAACCTTGCTCTTTCTCGAGCAGCTTTAGCTTTCTAGGTTTCAGCACACAGAGCTCCCTGTAGATCCTGGGGGAAGGCTAGCACTTTTTACCGCTTTTGAGTCCCTGTATCCTGCTGCCTGAGCTTGTGACTCTGCCTGAAGTTCTTTCTTTCAGTTGAACCTTCTTAATTGAGAACTGGCTGTTTGTCAATTGAAATAGGCTGTTTGGGGGGCTATATTTTAGGTACACCAGTTCCTTAGTCTGGTTTGTTGTTCAGCCACCCACCTTGGGTTTTGAACAGCAGCAGAGATGGTCCTGGGAAGCGCAGGCATGTGGGTGCTGATACGAGAAACATCTCCAAGTAGGTTTGACCGCCTCGATTAAAGGGATCCTAGTATAAAACGTGTCTTTCAGCTTTGTAACTTGCTGAGTCTTGCTCACGTTTGTTTTGCACACCACTTAATTCATTTGGGTTTTTGGCTTTACTTTCCAGGGAGTGAATTTTGATAGTTTTAAAAAAAGGAAAAACAAACAAAACAGTAACCTTCTCTCTGGGGTATTTCTGTGATTGCTGCAGAGGTCAGAAAAGACTTTCCCAGAGTTTTATTTTTTTTTATTTTTTAAAGGAAAAATACTATTTTCCTGATTAAATCCTCAGGAGATTTCAAAGTCAAGGACCTTCAAGATTCTGTAACTAGTTCAAGCTAGTGTTACTAATAAAGACTTTTCTTTTTTTTTTAAATACTAAATTCTCTTTCTGTTCCTTTCATTCGTATGAGTAACTTTCTTCCCAGATTATAGCTGTTTTTAAGTTGTGGCTGATGATGCAGCCACAAAATGAGGAAGAAAAGCTAGTTCTGACGACCATGGTGGAAGCTGCATTTTCTACAGATATACTATAAAAAGCTTAAATCCCTTTTCTTCAAGTCACTGTTCCCTGTTCTGCGGGGAACTCAGCATGTATAGCAACGTCCTGTCCTTGCATGTCTCCTGATGGAGGCAAATTCTACATTCATGTCATTAGAAGTTCTTCATCAAGGCAAGATCCCAGGCTTGGGAATCTCTCCCTACAGTCAAGGAAGCTTCTTCTTGACCAACTAAGTCATTTGTCCTTCTTACTGCTAGTCTGCTGCACAAAAGCAAGGAAAGAAAAGCGTGTTTTTGCAGTAGATATGCAAGCAGGTTCATTCCTGCCAGGGACATGCGTGGGAGTGCAAGTAGCAACAAGCCATGCAAACACAGTAAGCCTTTTTCTCAGAAATGCCATCAGTCGAGAACATGGTGCACCAGCTGAGCAGGGCACTCAGAGCTAAGGAGCCAGTTACAGCAAGGCACGCAATAGTTTTGCTTATTTTTTATACTTCGATAATGGCATACTTCAGATTATTTCAACATGCAGAAGCAAAACATTGATATGCTTATGTTTCTCTGTGATTTATCTGTTTATATAAATAACAAGTGTCCTTTAAAATGCCCTTAACTGACTCTGGACGGAGAGTGTTTCCTGAATTTGACTTGAAAAGGAAAAGAATTTGGCAGAATATACCTTTGATCCTTTGGAAGTTTTTAAGTCTTTATCTTCTGCTTAGCAGATTTTCACTGACCAGCTCTTAAAGCTTGTGCTTTCTTCAAAAGCAGTGTTTTCAACCTTAAATTCTTCATGTAAATCATCTTAATCAGAATTCTCTGCCTCCATTTCCCTGGGGATCAAACCTGTAGGAGGTAAATAAGTAATGCTGAAACCAAAATTACAATCAAGACAGGCCTTACATAACCCAGCACTGCAGAAACCAAACAGGAATCAGACAAAATTGTTTTTTTCCCCTCTTTGGCATTTTCTGTAAACAGATAAAACCACATGCCTGCAAGACAGATTAAGGTTTGACTGTTCTCCAAGGGAAAAAAGAATGATTAGAGGGAGGAGGAGCAACCATTTTTGTTGCAATTCTTGGTAGCTCTTTTTATATAACCCCCCTTTCTCTCTCTGGGCTGGAGCGTAGAGGAGTTGGCTACAAATCCCGCATGGAGGGGAGAGTGCTCTGGTGGCTGAGTCTCCCCAGCATCACTGTTACGGTGTATTCCCAGAGGTTTTAAGGATGCTGCAAGGGATTAATTATCAGCAAGCGTAACCATATTTATCTGACAGATGGATTGTCATGAAATAACAGTAGAAAAATAAATTGGAAAGTCATGGTAGGATTCTATAATCCGGGTGTTTTCTGCAAGGATGGATAAGATCCTGGTGAGCTTGCTGAAGTTTTGTTTTTTTTTTAAAAGTCTGTTAAAATTGTTGGAGGGAAATAAGCTTAAAATTTTCTTGGGTGCTTTATCCTTCAAGTATCAAGATCCTGCAAGTAGCAGGAGTGGTGATAAGTAGAAAATATAATGCAGGTGTGCTGTGCATGAATCAGATGGTCTCACCAGGAATAATATGTGACAGTAAAGGATTGTATCATTTTGGAAGCAGGATGTGAATGTTAAAATCTTTGGGAACTTCCATGGACTGGACTGTTTATATAAATATCAAAGTTCAGGGCTTCAGGAGGTTTATTACTATTAGAGATTGGAATGAGACCTATTTTGATCAAGTGCTTGTCTTATATTTGCCTGTAGGAGTCAAACAAGATCCTTTTCGGAATCACTTGGGCTGGGCAGAGTCACAGACCAAATACTATGTTTGCTAAAAAAAGGGAAAAAAAGAAAAAAAAAANCGCAGAGTCACAGACTAAATACTATGTTTGCCAAAAAAAGGGAAAAAAAAAAAAAAAAAAAAAGTACAGCATTCTGTCCAATGTACAGGACAGCAACTGTGAATAACACTAATGAATGTAACAGTAGGAACTAGTGGTGATTAGGGCCATTTCATCTTTTCCAGCAAAGATTAACAGGTTATTGCTAATATCCTACCTTTTTACTTCTGCAAAAGCATAACACAGCTTCCCTTTCTGTTAGGGAAGTAGGTACTAACCGTGAGAAAAACAGGATTTTTTCTTTCTTTTTAGACTTAGCTGTTGTGTTTTTCATTGTGAGATGTACTGGGAACTGATTGCAGTAGTAAATCATGTAAGCAGTAACTGAAGTAATTGCCTCTTTCTCTGTGTGCTTTGAAGACGATAATCTCAGTCAAGCTGTAAACCACATTTAATTGAGATGAATTGGTACAATATGTAATGCTTTAAATATAAAAGATAGCTTTAAATACAGTTCTCTATTTCTATTTTTTTTCAAGCGCACAAAGAAGCACTCTGCCTTCAAATATTTTTACAAATAACTATGGAAATAGCTCTGTGCTTTTAAACGCATGCTGCCAGACAACCGCCTCCTAAAGCTGTAGCCTTGGGACTTCTCATTTCTGTAAGTTGCTCAAACATAACAAATATCTTTACTTCTTCCATTTTGTTTACTGTCCCCAAGACAGGCTGCTACAATAAGCTTTTCTGTGTGGTCTGCAAGTTAGCATTAATATTTCACATCATGTAAACAGCAGTCTACATCCTCCACTTCTACTGGCGGTTCAGAGTAAGGAATTTTGTCTCCTCCCTTTTAGAAAAAAAAATATGTGACACTTGCCAACTATTAACTCACTTCAGTCTTTTTTTCCTATAAATTAGTATCGCTCCATTTCCATGCAGATCCTACGCCAGACTGTTTGATCTTCTGTTTGTTCGAACTAAGGGGTTTAGTTCACTAATCCGAGTTAATAAATTCTCAGTTAACTCATCTTACCCAAGTGGTGAAAACAAGGAGGCTATTAAAGGGACTCCTGTATGCTCATGCAACCACAAATGAGGAAATGATCGGGAAAGCTAAAAATGTTTTTCAGCTTAGCTAAAAAAAAAAAAAAGCAACATGGCAAATGGAGAATTATTTTTATAGAAGTGTTTTAGACACTTTATCTTGTTAATAATTGAGGGAAGTATTGTTTGAAGGTTAAGAAAACAAGATATATCTCCCACCCCTTTATCACAGCCTCTTTTCCCCAGATTGTTATTGAATGAGCTGGAGGCAGCTTAATTTGTAACGAAAGCCTAGTGAGGAATGCAATTCCTAAGCTAACAGCGCGTATCCCCGAGTTAATGCCCAGGCTGAACAGCCCCCCCAGGCTTACCTTGTTCGATGCTGGAGCCTGCGAGGCAGAGGCAGGTCCCAGTGAACGCGTTCGCAGGTGGACAGGTAAGATCCCCGAGCAGCAGCATCGCCGCCGGTACCGCAGCCCCAGTGCAGGAGCTGGGGCCACCTCGAGGATGTCACCCCTCCTCGGGTGACTGAGTGCCAGGCCTGGCAGTATGGCACAGCGCATTTGCCCTCCACGGTGTCTCAGGACCTTCTTTTGGCTCTCTTATCCCTCCTGTTCCTCCCCTTCTGCCACGCAGAGCCCTAAGTTCCCTTTTGGTGCATCACAGGCCCCATCTTCACTCTTTTGTGTGACAAGTGGATGCGCGTGGCAGGAGGAAATGGAGCTGTTGAGCACACAGAAGGATAGCAAGAAAGGGCCCATAGCAGCAAAGAGAGCCAAGCTGTGGTCCCTGGGATACACATGGGTGGCAACAGAGGAACCCTCTAATGCACAGAGGGGAACCGAGGACCATAGGGCACACATCAGCCTCCAAGAGCCCTCAGATGAGCTTTCTACTTTGGGTGCTGTCAGACAGGCTCCATTCTCCTACATAAGCACTTAGATCAAGCCTCCTTATCCCTCACGTGCTGCCTTCAAGACAAACCAATCTTCCTCTATGCACCATGGCGTCTACCTCCATCGTCCTACACGTGCCATCAGATCAGCGCCCTTCCCCTTCGCGCAGCACTCGACATTCTGCAATCCCCCTGTACACACTCTCATATCCCCCGTGCCTCCTGTTCCCCTATCTACCCCCCAATTTTCACGATTCATACCATGTCCCAGGGCTTTTTAGAAGTGCTCACAGTGACGTACTATGTTCTTCAACAGCAATCCCTGATCTTATTTTGCATCTCTGCATCATTCTTCGTGTCTTCTGCCATCGTGTGGCCAATGAAAGAATGAAAAACAAGAACCTTGTCTTCAGAACAACTGACTCATAACATTTAAAGGCACTATTTTACAAACTCTCTAAAATCCAATGCCAGAGGAAGTCAGCAGAGACATAGATTAACTGCTCCTCTGCTCCGTTATACCTTTTAAGGGGTAATAGAGACTTATTTTAAAGTTCACAATGGCTGTAAATAAATCTTCTTAATCTCTCTTTTTACACTTTCCATTTAGATTTGTCATCTGTAATGCTCATTTACTGAAAGATATTACCATCCACATGATTTCCTACCGAACTTTTGGGTATGAGTGTCTGAAAGAAACATATATATATGCAATTCCCACAATACAGAGAGGGAGGAAGAAGCAGTTCATTTATTGGTTGAAAGAACTGACAAAGCTCGATTACAAAAATGGATCTGAGCAGCAACCTGCTCCATAATATGGCACAGTGATCCCTATGTCGGAGAGATGGCAAGAGCCAAGAAGTCTTGCTTCTACAAATAAATCTTTAACACTCATAAGCTGCTTTGGATTTGGTCCACCTGAGAAGTGGGGAAAAGGCGGAACACCAGATTTAACAAAGTCTTCTCCACTCCACATGTTACTGTTGGGATGGTTGAAGTAAATTGAGTAATACCTATGGAGGAAACATGCTTATACATTCGTAGTGAACAACTCTTCCAAAACACATTACAAGATAACCTTGAGGAGTGTATTGGCTTGGAGTTGCCTCAGGAGAAGATCTGAGGATCTTAAGACCACAGCCCTGGTAGCTGCACACCCACTTTGCTCAGAGCTATATAGGGCTAGACATACCATGCTGCCGGTTTGAAAGGCACCTATGTCACTTCAGTCTCTTGTCTATACAGTTTGGTTAGGTCTCCCTTGTAGCTGACAGGAGTGGAGATCACCTGAGCAGAAGGCAGCATTAGTGACATTACCCACATGCCTTATCCCCTCCCCCAGTATCCTGGGAGGATGGGGAGGTAAGAAGGACACAGTAACATCTGATTCATCCAGAACTTTTGAAGAAGTTTTAGGACTCCACTCCTCAGCTTTTTGAAAGACTGACCAAGCTCCTTTGCCCCTTTCTACGTCAATTATCACAGAGGCTATTTTTCAACACCAGTACTTTCCCTGTTTTTAAAGGCATTTTATGAGCTCAGGACAATGATGCAAAAGAGCAAAAGAGCGTGAAAAAACTCAAGTGTCTGAACTGAGCTGCATGAGGAACTGCATATGTAACTGCTAAGTTTTGCCACTTCAACATGATTAGGGAAGATCTATAAAACTTTTATATGCATGTTATGTTGCCATAAATGGCATATAAAAAGAATCTATAAACCAATGTTTGCTTTGATAAAGAAAGTCACAGAAATAATATATTCTGCAGACTGCTCAAGAAATCCATTGGCTCAGCCTAGAGGAAAACTCAAGTTCCTGCCTGGGACTGAGCTTCCCCATACTCCAGCAGCTCCTTGCTCACAGACCTTGGGAAGCATAGCTGAGAAGAAGCCAGTGCCATCCCACTTTCTTTACCTGCTGTCATTGCTTGCGTTTCACTTCCTTAGGTATCCACTAATCAACAGCTTCACACCTAACCTGGTCCCAGAAACCCCTCACAACTTCTGGTGATTGCTACATTGTCACTGCAGACAGGCAATGCTGCAGAAGACAGTGCCAGGAGCTTAATCACATGAACAGAAGTCTTTAAGAGCATCTATACATTCAATATTTAGATTAAATGAAGGCAACAAGGTTAGCACATATGCATCCATACTGTACCTACACCTTTGACACAACAGTATTTTTTGCTTGAATAGAAGAGCCAGGAGTGACCAGTCCTGTGAACACCCCCAAAGATAACAAAGAATGAAAAATAAACAACCCCTAAACCTCCCTCTTCATTCTAAAATTCAAAGGTTTCTAGCATTGATAAAGGATTTCCTTTTGTTCCTTACACTGTGGCTCTTCAAGGTGACAGCCACTCCAATTCATCCTTCCTGCTACCTGGAGCTGAAAGGCACCTTTGTGTTCACTGCCTCTGCATAAGAAAATCTGGTGAAAATCCACATTATCTAGCAGCCAGCATAAAGATACTTCACAACAAGTTCTTTCTTCAAAAAAAGTGAAAGAGGCACAGCAGGAAATCTGTAAGCAAACACTCGAGGAACGGAGCCTTCACCCTTGATGCAAGTACGATGGAATGGGCAGAAGAACACTGGACATAAATATGATAATACTTGAAGTCAAGGAATAATGTGGGAAATGCAACCCTTATTTAACATGGCCATCTCTCCTTCCTGCCATTCGGATCTCACCACTTTCTCTTTTCCTTCTTGTCTATCTTGACTGGGACATATCCCAGTCCTACCAGCTTCTTTAACCAAATCATCCCTCAAGTACCATGGCTTGTCAGCAAGTATCATAGCGGTATGTGGTGTGTTTTGAAAGAAATCATTGAAATATGCCAATACTCTTCAGTTACAATAGCAGCATTTGCATCTTTTCAAACAGGGATAACAGATCATGATTTTCTCTAGATGGGATAGAGTCTAACCTAGTGTAAGGCAAGACTCCAAAGACATCCATTCCGTTTTACTATGCCCAACCTGGAAATGCCAGTTGACATAAAGACTGAACAGGAAAAAATCCAAAGATTTCAACCCCCAAAGGCACTTAATCAGAAGAGTACTTCATATCAGCAGGTGCTGACTACCTCACAGTGTGATTAACTCTGACTTTGCAGAGCTGAGACAGATAGGACCGAGTGGAAAGATCAGGCATGGCACATGCACAGTAAATCAGTCTGTGCTCTGTCAAAGGCAGAATACAGTCGCATAAACTTCCCCTAACCTTTGGCTTCCACCTGCTCCCTCTCCTGGCTGGGCACAGAGAACTGCTTGGAGAGGGTGGAGGTGTCTGAGGTATGTACAACATTTTTGTTGCGGTAATGCACGAGCACAGCAGTGCTGGAGGTTTTCCTCCCTCTCCACAGCTGTTAGCTTGGGCTAAGCTTGCAGTCCCAGTAAGCGCGCGGTGTTGAGGACATCATCTCTTGTCAGGTAGCAGCCGCAGAGCTGGCGATACCCCGTGAATGCTTCCCGGCCGTGCAGGACACGCCAATTATCTATGAAGAGAGCCTGCATGGAAAGAGAAAAGGCTGTTAAAACAGGGTCAGCCAGTGCATTGGGAGCAATTTGACAAGTTTGAGGGGGAGAGCAAAAGCAAACAATCAGGTATCCCCTTGGACAAGGCTGATCCTGCGGTTGGAGGTCCCTGGGGACTGAATCAGCAGGTTGGGGGCACATCACTGCAGGCACCGTCATCCTTCCTCAGCACTTTCAGAGGACACTGCTTTTCTGCTGGAGAGGCTGAGTGATAGTTCACCAGCAACAGAAAGTGCCCATTGTCAGCCTTTAATGTGTCACTGCTCCATTTCTTAGGCTGTGTCATCATGTCGCCCAGGCATCCTTGAGAAGAGAGAGGCTGTAGGGGCTCTTTGATAGGGTCATCCTTCCTGCTATACTTCTTCATTTCTAGGATCTCTGGCTTCAGACTGAACTAAGCCTCTATAGGAATAAAGCCCCTTTCAAGCAAGCACAGCTGAAGGAAAAAGCTACGACAGCCTCAGAATAGAAATAAATCCCGCATTTTTCATGCTCTTTATGCTTCTCTCAAAAATAAATACATAAAGCTTTTCTATTTCTGGAAAAAAAAAGTCAGAGGCTGAACGTTCTCCCAGTCTTTTTGCATCTGTGGGTCTTAATTTTGCTGACTGAAAAGATCTTCCTCCTCTCTCCCAGGCTTGGCTAACTTTCCTCTGACACTGATTTTGAATTATTTCTACCTTGTCTGGAAGTGAACTTTCTTCTATGGCAATTAAAATACACACACCAAGTGCGGATGCTCCTTAAAACAGCTGTAAAACAGGGGTAATGCAGCACAGGGAACTTCTCTGAAGTATTACCCTTAGTCCAACCCCAAAGCAGAGGCAATAGCTCTGCACAGCCAACAGAGCACTCTGCCTCCCTCCCTGTACAGGCACTCCAACCCCAAGTCTTACCTTGCCTGGCTTTAGCTTGACCCAGAGCTCGTTTTCTGGCCTTCTGAGCTCTGTGGTGAGTGTGCGATGAGCAGTGTACCAGCGACGCACCACATCATGGGGCACTGTGTTGATGACTGCACGGTCGTAGTTGTTGTATCTAGAAGCAAAGGCGAGAGAAGAGACTGAGACCGTCTGTGAGGCTGCAGCGTCATGGCACAGCCGAGTATTCCTAGGGGAACCTTGGGAATCTAGAGCATCAGCCAGTGCTTAAGGGAAGCTATAGGGATAACCAGGGAGGTTCCGCTCAGGGGACAGCACAGGAAGGAGATTAACTGTCAGCACAGAGGACTCGTGCAAAAGGGCCCGAGTTACGGCGTGCTGCAGAAGGAAACAGAAGTGGCCGAGCCCATCACACAGGACAGCACCATGACACTGCACACCTTCTCTAGTCAGATGTTTCCAGTCAGATGTTTTCTCTAGTCAGATGTGGCCAGAGTTTCCATCTTTTTAGATGGAAACTCTGGCCACAGCTTGTGGTAGAGACAGGATGGCAGAAGTCTAAGCCCCTCTGTGTAACACACAGAGCAAGGAAGAGTGACAGGCACAAAATAAAAGCTCAGCAGTGCCATCTGCTTCTGTGTTGGTGGCTGTCTCTTCCTCTAAGAAACCACATATGTTCCAGGAGGAACTGCAGGGTGTTTTTGTGTTTCTGCCCCTCTTCTGAAGTAGTACTTTGTTTCTCAGTTTAAAATATGTTCTGGAAAACTACTACTGTCTGTCACAAGCTTCCTTCTTCCCCATAAGCTCAAAGCCTCGCATTAATGTTACCTGATGAGATAAAGCTCATTGTTCCAGGGATAGACATTGAGGACTGGCCCAACTCCAATCATGTGGTTGTGACATCCTCCCATGTTCTCAACATACTCATGCTTCAAGGGCACCTTGCTGAGAAGCTCAAACTGATCGGGGGCTTGCTGGAGAACCTGCTCCGCCGCGTAGAAACCATCCACGAGCAGCGTCCGCCCACCTGTGCCTTCATGCTTGAGGCAGTGAAACACTTGGATGCTGTAGGGGGGAAAGCACAAGGGGAAACTCGTTGGCTGCCAGTCCCATGGAGGCTGCAACAGAGGTAGATGGATTGCTCACACCTCTCTGACAGTGAGAACAGACTGTTTTGTAGTACCATTCATTTCACCAAGACCTTCCAGGGAACAGATTGCCGCAGCAGCAAGCAGCTGTACCTGCTGTTCACTCAGGCTAACTCATGGGTTAGGGACTATGCAGCTTCTCTCACCAAGAGTTGGCCTGGACAGAAAACAAGCTAAATTGTTTTACATGCTTAGGTTATAAGTGGTTATTAGAGTTAATGCCTGGAAAAAAAAAACAAAAACAAAACCAAAACCATATAGTTTTCTTCAGAACGATAGCTTTCCAAATCTCTAAGATTAGTTTTGTGTGTTCTTAAAAAGGAACAAGGGGCAATCAGTCAGGGTTGCGACCAAGACCAAAATGAGTTACTACAAAATACTACAAAAATTTCTGTTGCGACCAAGCTACTCTAAGCTATTACAAATTATTCCCAGAGTGATACGAGAGAAAATCCCCAAGACCTTTTTGGAGGGGGACAGGGATAAAGGTGACAAGTTCATACTTTCCCAGTTCCTGGTAAGACTAGTTGTCTTCCAGAATTGGCTTTGGAAGACAGGATTGACTCTTACTGCCTCCTAAATTCAGTGGCATGAGTGCCACCACTGGGCACACGGCACACAAGTCAATCTAGGCAGCAGGATGTAAAGGTTCAAAAGCATAAAACTAAACTCCCCAGATCATCTCAGAAGAAGAGGACAGTTAAGGAAACTTTGGAAGTAGAGGGAATGCAAATCTATGGTTCCACTTGAGAAATGGGTTTATTTTCTCTGAAGTCTCCCACCATTGCATTTTAAGAGTCTAATAAAAGGCACAAAACCGTTCCTTTTGGCCAGGCAACACAGATACTAATGAAGGCTGCAGAAAATACAGGCATAGTGACGCTCATGTAGAGGCACCTAAAAAAATGGTCTGCTCCAATTTAATCAAAACCTCGACCTTCAAAGAGAGTTTTATTGCCAATTACTTCCTTATTTGGTCTGGGGGAGATTTTGAGAGAAAATTCCTTAAGTCAGTCAGCTGAGCAGGTAACATTGTACAGGCCATGAAAGAATGTGGGATCTGCAAGCAGAGAGCAGTTCACTCGCAACAGGGACACCAGCAAGGTCTGGATGGAAGCGTGTGATAGGACCTCTGCTTTCTGCCTGGAATCCTAGCCTCACTGAGGGTACTAAAACACACCTCACTCCTGAGACCGAGCTGCTTCAGAACACATGTTCAAGCCTCATGCTAGGCTGAGCAGAGGGTGCCATCTGGGTCACAGTACCTCTCCTGGTCCTGAGGCTGCTCCAAAATCCATATGCAGCCAAGAGATCTCACTCCCTTCATCCTTTTCTGCTTTCACAGTTCTGCACCCCAGACCACTCACATTTAGCCTTTTAGCAATTTAATAGCCTCTCTTAAGACCACCTTATTCTAAGGCAGGAGGCATGAACTAGGTGACTTCTCTGGTCCTTTGCAGCTCGAGCTCCACAGAACATCATTGTATTTCCATTAGTTCTTTCCCAGCACCATTTCCAGATTATTTTCCCTCTTGGGAAAAAAAAAAAAAAAAAAAAAGGCACAAAATTGTCTTGTACACTTCAATATGAGCTACCATCAGGCCTGCTGCCTTTCTTCCTCCAAGTCAGTGTAAAGTCTACAACCCACACACTATACTGGAAACAATGTCATAGCCACAACCTTTCAAAGCACTGACAAACATGGCCTTTGAAGGGTTGAAGCAGCCTGCTTTCTAACTAGCTACAGGTTTGCAGCGCTGCCAAAAAGCTAATCCCAACCAGTTTGGCTGAAGTGGAATGAATGACTGCACAGGACACGTAAGGACAGCATGCAAGTCAGAACCATTCATAAATTCAGAGGGCAGAAAGACAGCGACTGCAGGGCCCTGCCAACATGAGCTGCTCTCCCTCTTTCCCCAGAGGCAACTGCTCAGGCAGTAAAACAAAGTGATGAGGCAGACAAGAAGGGCTTCCCTCAAGTCAGTAGGATGAATTTTAGGCAAACTTCTGCAGCAACTTTGTGTAACAGCCAACAAGGGGCTCTGGCTACAGGAAACGCTGGGCCAGTTACAGCGATGATTGCCATCTGTACCCCAAAAACAAACCAACATTTTCTGTGAAGACCAATGCTACGTGTCACCTAGGAGACTGAGGATAACAGAAAAGACTAAGTCAATGTTAGAAGGACAGCGTAAAAATGACTACATCCCTGAGACTTCTCTGTAGTTAAGGCTACTTACATGACAGCAGTACAAACAAGAAGCCAGCATCTAACAACCAAGTCCTTTTTAGCCTGTATTCTGGAAGAACTAGAAGTTAAAAGCATAAGGAAAAAAGGCGATCTACAGAATACACTGGTGTACAGGAATCAAACAGGATCCAGAATTACTGTATGACTGGTATCTCTCATGAGTGATGCTAGAGACAACGAAGCTGCGGCTGCTCCGAACCACAGCACTGTGAATCACTCCTGCAAGCCAGCCACAGCACCTACCCACAGGGCTCCTGGAAGTAGGTAGTGTCAGTGTGACGATCCAGAGCCAGCTTGGTGTAGGCAGTGTCTCCTCGAGAGAAGTCAGAGGTGAAGTACCACATTCTGCCATAAATGGTCTCCCTACAAGACAGGGGCAGTTATCACAAATTGCTGTAGGGATTACTGCGGTAAAACAAATCCTCTCCTGCATCCCAGGTTACTCCCTTCCATTTTAGGGCAGTAAATTAAAGTAGCACAACATGCCAACTCTACAAATTTCTCATTGCAACATCAAGAGACGATACTCTAATGTCTCCTCTAGTATTCAATTGCTTTCCCTCCTCCTTGTTACAACAGATTGCAGCGAGTCTTCACTCTCCTGGGAAGATAACGGATCCTTCCACATGGAACATGAGGTCAGTCAAACCAAGAAAACCACTGAGTGACATTAGGAGTTACCAGAGTACAGGTTCCCCTGCCTTGTGTCCCCATCTAGGATGCCTGATGTTCCCCATTCTTGTTCTTAGCATCCTCAGCTTTTAATCATGCCCTCCTCCAAGGTGCAAGAAAGGAAGCAGATGAAAAACAAGGAACTGTGAGGAATAAACAGTACTTGGAGGATACAGGATGAGAGTCTGGAGAAGAGAGCTGGCTGTACACTGCTTGGAGCATCTTATTTCTATTTGGAGGGAGTATTCATTAATAAAAATCCCTCCTCTTCGAAAAGCCTAAGGCAAGTTTCAGTGGTTTGGTGGGAATGTGAAACTCAGAACCAGGCTTGCCATCCTATTGGTATGCTTTAAATAATCACAGAAGAGGCCAATATTTTTCTTTAACAAAAGCTATAAATTGTTTTTGATCTCCCTGGCTCCCAGAGCCAGGGCTGCCCTCCTAACCTTTCAAATCATAACAGGAAATGTCTGTCCTTGCAAAGCCCAAGTCTTCCCACACAGGCCACTTCCCTTAATCACTCTTTTCTATGCACAGTCCCATTACCAAAAATGTCATCCTGTGAGGTTCTTTTCCTAAGAGGTCAGATCCCATAGCACAAAACCCCATCTTAGTTCAAACAGACTGCCCAAAGACAGTATAAGGTTCAGACCTTCTGTTTGCAAGCCAAGCCATAGTGCATAATGTATAGGATCCGAGGAGAGCATCTTTCCAAACAAGAGCAAAATGAAAGTGCCTTCTTGATGGCTCTCCTAGAGAGCTGCCAAGAGTTTTCTTAGGACACTGCCATTTACCTAATCAAGCTGATCCGCTCTGCTAAGACTTCTGTGTCCTCCTTGGTAGGGTTGACATTTTCTACAAAAGCAATCCCATATAGCAGAAAGTTCTGCAGGAACTCTTTCAGCCCCTCGTTTGTCTCCAGGAAACTCCGACAGTCGACAGATGGGATTTGGGCTTTCTGGTAAATGTCTGCGTTCCAGAGAATCCGCGGGTGCATGACCTGCTGCTTCTGCCCCTCGTAGCTGTTCTTCACCAGCCACTCCAGCCCATACCGTGTCACGTGCCCGTCGGGCCCTTTGGCAAAGGAGAAGAGTTTCAGTAACTGGGCTCATCCTGAACAGTCCAAGATCATGGCCACTGCAACCATGAGTCTAGGAAAGTCCTCACCCTTTTCATCTTGCTTGATGATGGTCTTTTTGCAGGCTGACAGCATATTAATACTGTCTGGTTAAGGCTTTAAGCTCCCAAAATACTATCATTGTTACAATTCCAAATCCAGAGCTAAGGGTTTCAGTTTGAGTGGCAGTGGTTTGGTTTTCTACTGACAAGACTTCATGGAGAGGTAAAGCACTTAAAGACAAGCCCATAAATAAAGGGGAAATATAAATAAACTACTGAACTTCCAAAGAAGGAAGTGCACAATCACTCCTCACAGCAGAAGGAAGAGAGCAGCTGGAAACAAAGGAGGAAGGATAGATGATGTGAGTTCTGACTAGGGACACCAGTTCAAGAAAGATGGCTAAGAAAATCATTTTTGATTGATCTATTCACTATCTGCATTGCTGCCTTTTTCAAACAAACCCATAAATTACCCAAACATTGAAGATACACGTATCTGTACACAAAATGGGCCACAGGAGGGAGAAACCAGACACAAATATAAGACTGAGGTATGTTTACAATAACAGCATTGCTCAGAACAGCACTGTTTTAAGATCTGCTTACAGCAGGGTCTCAAAAAACAGCTACTGATCTAGAGACAAGATTTTTCTCTCCTTGCAAACTTAAGGCTGGGATCCATCAACAAGATTCCCTCCATCCAGGGCCAGCGCTCCACAAAGCTCCCAGAGAATTGGCACATTCCTACTTACACGTGAGGAAGAGCGTGGTCTCATCCACTCGCACAGCCTGGGGTTTGATGCCCAGGTCCACGCTCGCCGTATCCAGGCTGCGCTGGTTCGTCTTGCTGTTGTAGCAGGAGGCGGAACGGCAGTGGTCCCGCAGCCAGACAAAGTCAAGGCGCATCAGTGTGTTGGCATACTTGAGCTCTGGCAAGGAACAACACCCTCAGAAGACTCATTGGTCTCGACAGAGAGGAAAAAACAAGGCAAAGAACTGCAGCTGAGAGCCACAGGTTACAATCCCCCTCACGTGCAACACACAGTTTGTTGGACTTAACCCCTTTGCACAAATCAAGCTAGTTCATCCTGTCAGGAAGGACCAGGTCAACTACCTGAGAAGTGTCAGGGGCTTTGTGGAACACTTGGCTGACAGAGGTCCCACCATGGTCCCCACCTGCTACCAAGTTTACAGGCAATCTGATCCCACAACAGGAAGGAGGGCAGCTGAAAACCTGCTGGTCACACAGCCATGTATCTCACTGTTTCATTAGGGAGTAAATTCACAGCTGTGAATATTATAAGACCATTATAGGCATCACCTAGACCTTGACACCTGGCTCCACTATGCATTTAGCTTCCTTCTTCCATTGTGGGATAAGTCAGGAATAGCCAAGCCCTCACGAGGGTGTCAGAGGCAGCACAGGCAGCAGGACAGTCCTCCCTGCTCTAGCTCTGCTCAGAATGAGACCCTTGTGGTGGATGCAGCTGGATACTGAGCAATTCCCTTTCCACAGCTTTCCTGGCTTATAAGGGACTTATAAAGCTTTTCCATAGCCTCATTCCTGGCTTATAAGGGACCTTCTCAGGCTGCCAGTATCTCTTAAGTACTTTCAGCAGATATTACTCAGGCAGATACTAGACCTGTACCAAACAGGCCCTGGTAAAACGCACGCCTTCAGTCATTATCTTTCTCCAAAAAAAGAGAGGACTGAAGTTATTGTGAGCTAGCATTTACAGCTGACTTAAGGAATAAGCGAGGAGCTTAAGTGTTTATGTCACAGAGGGATCGGATCTGCACTGAAAAGGCTTCTCTTATCTCCCCCTGCTCATGCCATCCAGCAGGGCTGCTTGTAAACCTGCTCTGTGTTTCACAGATCAGTGTTTGAAGGAAAGTCTGTACTGACTTGAGTGTGCCTGGGACACTGGGTACTTCTGAAGCTACTTCACAGCTACAGCAGGACAGAGGGTTGGGGACACATGAGATTAGCCCTCCTGCCTGCAAGTCATGGCCTGAGCACTGCACAGAAACCTGCTGACCAACAGGGCAAGGGGCAGACACAGAGCTCAGGAATCCCTTGGTTTGATTCCAATTTCATCTTGCCTCATTTATCATGAAACACAGCTGAAGCCAAACCTTCTCTCTCCTGCCTACGGGGAATCCTGAGGCAAAGCACAGACTCTGGCACACATTCCTCTTCCACACTGGTGCTCAGGGCAGGTCATCTCACTGGGAAACAAGGTCAGGAGAAAAAAAAATCCCGTGCACCCCCGCGGTTCCCATGTCCCCCGAGCCCAGGGCGGGCGCACACCTACCGAGGTGGTCCCGGTGCAGCTGCCAGGCGCAGGGCAGGGTCCCCGGGGCACCGTGCTGCGCGCGGCCAGGCCCGCAGCCGGGCGGCCAGGGCGGGCGGCTCGTGCTGCCAAGCAGCCACCGCGGTGCCCGCAGCAGGGCCGGCAGCCTCCAGCTCCACATCCTGCGGGAGAGAGCGGGAGGAACATGGTGACTCGGCTGCATCACTGCACTGCGGCCACGGCTCGACGCCAGCACCAGGGCCAGGTGCTTTGCTCCCACGTCAGCTGCGTCGGGGACTCCTGCAGACAACAGGGATAGCTGGGAGGACCAGGGAGCTGCAAGGGAAAACTGGCTTCCCTCGAAAACCGCACTGGGAATTAGCCCTGGGGGCAACAGGCTTTTCTTTAAACAAGCTAATCCGATCCAAGCATGTGAGCTGGGAAAAGGAGGAGATAGACCAGGTTGTGTTGCTTATTCTGTAACTGGTAAGAACCACAGTGAGAAAATGGTACCATGAAAAAACAATGAGATCCGGGGATTTATCAGACAGAGCATTTCCAGAAAGGGCTGCAGTGCTCAATATTACTGTGCAGAACGCTGACAAGACCTTATCTGCCTGTCGGTCTTGTCCTCTCTCTGCCCATCCCAATCTGAATTGACCACTCCTGGGTAGTGCTGAAGTGAGCAGTGACCTCGGATAGAGAAAAGCAAACTCCAAGAATCCACTAATTAGGTCAGGTCTGGGACAAGGATTGCAAAACAGCGAGGATCCCTTCTTATGCTGAAGGGCATGATGGGCATGTAACAGAAATCGTCTATAGTTAATCTTAAATTAGAGACTAGAAGATGATTTCTCAGAGTGACATTTGTAACAATTCTTCAGTACAAAGAGCAAAGACACAAATCCTACAGTTTAAAGACATGAAGTTGCATTTTAAATGCCCTGCCACGTGTTTATTAGGCTCTGGTGATCAGGTCTAAGCCCAGCGGGATGTGAAGGGCTGCATACCACGCATGAAGCCCCTGTGTTTAGAGCCACTGAAGAATTTCTAATGAGAAGGCTCCAGCGGCTGCAATAACACCCGCAGCAGTGCCAGGTGCCTGGGCTCTCCTGTAAATCTGCAGGTTTCACATCTCAACTTCTCATAGCAGCAGTGGGGGCACCGGCAGTGACTGAGAGCTCAAGCAACTTCCATGTCAAGCCCATGGAGGCTGTCGCAGTCTCTATAGGTGTCGAGGGATCAGGAGAGAACGCAGTTACTTCAGTACTGACAGGCTGAGCAACTTACATAGCTGTAGCCAGAACTACAGCGAAGCTGAAGAGGAAGCAAAAAATACATGCTTTACTCCCTGGTGGTCTCCAGCCAGCAGGAATGTGAAGTTTTGCAAAAATAACCTGGGATTCAGTTGTGCCAGTGCTGAGTTCTGGGAGAAACCTTTTCAAATTCCCAGAGCACTTAAAACGTACAGGTATGGGACAGGGAAAAAGACAGCCAGATTTGACACGGAAACTAAATAAAAATACTGCAAAGCAAATCTACATGAGCACCTGCAGAAACCCTCAAATTGGCTATTACAGGTTTACAAAGCCAGCCTGTGAATGTGGCTATATTGGTAATTATTAGTTATATTGGTTATATATAGTAAAATAGTTAAATCATTCATATATGGTGCATTTAGCAACCAGACATATATGTATGATTTAACTCACTGAATGGGTGTTATCAGTCATAAAGCTTCAGGCTGCTCAGAAATACTGCTCCTTACCTTGGTTTTAGTACAAGTCTGGATTACCAGACAGATGCAGAATTCACTCATTTTGGGTAAGATGATTCTATCAACAAGACATACCTCTTATTAAATACCAAGAGTCAAACTATTACTAAGAGACTCAGCTGAAACCCCTACAGACTTGCTAAGTAAATACACAGAGAGGTACGTACAGGTATATGCACCCACAGACTTTTCTCCTTGTTGTGCTTTTTGGAGAAGAAAAACGGCTTCGTTTTGATGTTAAATTCCTGTGGCCTGACAACAGGCCGGGCTCTGCTTCACATCCAGCCTAGGCCAAGCCACAGAGCGAAGGTCAGAGAAGAAGTCTGGTCTGTCACTGGGCTTTCTGCTTAGCCACGCACACCCCTTGGGTCATAAAACTAACACTGGATTTGTAAAAGGAAAGATGCATGAGCAAAGAGTCGGTCTGTTTTGGACCTTTGAAGGATACCACAAACTCAACAAAAAGAGAGACTGGGATGGCAGGGAACAGACAGAGAAGAGGGAGCGACGCAGCTTGTTTGTGTCCGTGTCTGGTATCTCCACATGCACGACGCAGCCGATACGAAAAGCCCATCTTGACCATGCTCAGCACTGCCTTGGGCAGCTCCAGCAGGATTATCTCTTCCTGCACATGTCTCTTATCTCTCTGCTCTCCCAACATCAAAACTGGCCAGAGCATAAACACAGGTAATGCGAGTGACCTGGATGTTTAATCTAATCGAGGAGAACTCTTGCTTTTCTGCTCCTCTTGCTGGAGAGGGACACAGCAATAAACACTTCACAGCGAACCCTTAAGCTGCACCTTTCTAAGAGATGCTAAAGCTTAAAGAAGCTGAAAACAAACACCTATTCACAGAGGATTTACATTTTCCCTTGCTCTTGAATAATCAAAGCTAATAACCCTCTCCTGGACAGAATTACTTATTTGAAGTTAATTCTTCCTCCTGCACTTACCACCTTTGCGCTCTCACACAGCTCCCTTAGCAAGTGCTGAAATGCAGCAGCTGAGAGGATCCCAGGCAAAACTTCCCTGGAAATTCAAAAAGGGAAGGCAAGAAGGTGGCGACACTGAACGGCCCTTCAGGGAAACTCAAGTAGATTTGGGAGCTCCAGTCACCAGCCCTGCCCCTCTGCTGAGGGGAGACTAAATCCCACCCCGATGCAGAAAGGGCTCGACCTATCCAATACTCCACAGGATGACGGAAAACAGAAGCATCTATGGAACCACGACAAAGGTGACAGCATGAGCAGGAAACACAGAGCAGCAGGCGTGGAGGGAAAGGGAGAACACTCAGATACGCTAGGATTTTAAGGATGTCGTAGGAGAGAATAAAGAAAAGCAACAGGCTGTGAAAGGGAGAGGAAGGGAGAGGAGGCCTCGTCTGTCCAGGGAACCTCCCCCCCATCCTTCAGCAGTTCGTCTTGCTGATGCCCCAAGACACGCTTGTGGCAAGCAGCCCTACTGAAGACTTTGATAAATGGCCACAATTCCCACTTTTGAGGGGGGGGGGGAAAAAGGGCTGAAAAAAATAGTACCCAAACATGCAGTAAAAGCATATACAGGAAATCCAGCTCCAAGCAAAGGGCTTCCAAGAGAGCACCAGGGCTGGGAGAGCTGCCCTGATGTTAAGGCTATGCACAGATGTGTCGCACCACTGTGAAATCATTTCCAGACTCTTATCCAGGTTTTTTTTTATTATTTGTAAATTGAAAATTAGGAATATTGACGAGCACTGTCATTAAGTTTTTCGAAACATCAAGTGACCTGCACACACGTGCACTTTTCCTTTGCCGCAAGCATCCACCTACAGCAGAGGTTTGTGACCCACGACCTACGAAGACAGGCAACACGGAGAGCTCGCTGGCACAGCCAGCCTCGCGCACCGGCTACCAAGGAGAACAGGAAAGGAGAAGGGCAGGGAGGAGAGCGCGGACCGCTCGCACCGCGGCTCGAGAGGCGCTGCCTGGCCGCAGGTAGCGGCGCCTCCTGCCGCTCTCGGGACCGCGGCTTACGGGCAACCTCCCGCCGCCGCCTTCAGAAAACGGGCCCGGGCACCGCGCGGGGCCACCGAGCGACGGGCGCCCTCAGGAAGGGGACGGGGGACAAAGAGGCGCCTCGAGAGCCGCACAGCCGGGCGGGCGAGCCCCGCCGAGGGCTCCNGCAAAGAGGCGCCTCGAGAGCCGCGCAGCCGGGCGGGCGGGCGAGCCCCGCCGAGGGCTCCGCGCTGCCGCGGGGCAGGGGGTCCCGCTGAGGGGCCCGGCGGCTCCCGCATCACCCCTCCTCCTCCTCCTTCTTCCCCTCAGAGCTGCCCGCCGCAGCCTCCCCCGCGCCCGCCCGGCACCTGGAGGACCCGCCTGGAGGACCCACCTGGCTGCGGCAGTGGCGGCCGGGACAGCGCGGCCCGACGGCGGCTCCGCGCCCGGGCGGGGCCCGCCATGGGGAGGGGCGGCGCTCTGCGCCGCGCGCCATAGAGAGGGCCCGGCGCGGCGGGACAGAGCGCCCCCCGCCGGGCGCCATGGACAGCCGGGCGGTTGTCATAGAGTTGTGGCTGGGCGGGGCAGAGCGCCGCATACCATAGAGTTGGAGCGTAGCCGGGCAGAGCAGCACAAGCCATCGCCTTGGGGTTTAGCGGAGCGGAGCGCTGCATATCATAGAGCTGGGCATTAGGGAGGGCAGAGCGCCGCACACCATCAAGCTGAGGCTTAGCGGGGCAGAGCGCCTGAAGGCCCAGAGAGGACAAGAGAAAGAGAAGTCCATAGAGAGCGGGTAACGCTCTCTAGAGAAGCCCCTACCATAGAGTAGGCGGAACTGGCACGGAGCGGAGCGGAAAGCGGGGCTTCCGCTTTCGCCATAGTGCGCGCGGAGGGAGAGGCCGCCCCGACCACCGAGAGGAGGGCGCGGCGCGGGGCGGAGCGGCGCGGGGCGGAGCGGCGCGGAGCGGAGCGGCG
>VWPW01015228.1:26043-37689 GCA_013389825.1 Crypturellus undulatus
CCCCGCCCGAGGCGCCGCCGGGATCCCGGCTCTGGGGGAGGCCGGCGGCTCCGCTCCGCGTGCGGCTCCGGCGCTGCCGCCTCTGGGCTGTTTGCGCCTATCGGAAGGGGGAACCCGTCGAGTGCGTCGCGTGCGGGAAGCGCCGCGGTTTCCACCAGCAGCGAGAACAGAGAAGGGCGGGAAGCGACCCGGGAAGCGTTTGGCACCTCGGGCATGCAGAGCAGGTCCGGCGCGGGCACGGGGCTATTCTGGGGCCAACCAGCGCGACCCCCGGTGCCGCCTCGCGCCCCAGCGCAGCCCCGCTCACCACAGCGCGACATGGACGGCGCGACCTGACGTGACAACCTGGCGCGAGTCACCCTGAGCAGAACAGAGCCGGTTCCGGGCGGCCCGGTGCAGCCCGGCACCTCGCGACACGTCGTGAGCAGCGCAGGGGGGCTGCAGGGACATCAGGAACCCCCCTGGGAAGGGCAAGGAGAGAAGGGCCCGTGACCTGGAGTCCCTGCCCTGTTAGGGAGCTCCCTGTCCTGTCCGCGGAGCAAAGCTCGAACCAAAGCAGCTGAAAAACGAGGGCCAAACGAGCTCTGCCCGTCTAGGGAGAGCAGGAGAACCAGGGAGATGTGGTCGTGTGTTTGGAAGCCGAATCCAGGTGGATTTGCAGGTGTCTTAATAAGGTGTTGAGCTGCCCTTGCTATTCTGCACTTTCTCTTTTCATGGGGATTACTGGTGTTAAACTTGCCCTTGAGAGCCCGTGCTGTTGGTCAGTGCATTCCAAGGGCCCTCAAGGCAAACACAGAGCTAACAGCCTTGGTACGAAAACCAGAAGGTTCAGATAGGGGTGAAAACTGCAGCGCAGTCCCTGCTGCAGCAGCGCTTCTGCCCGCCTGCTCTGCACTTGGTCCACGGACTATCAAATCCAGGGAAGGACGTCCCGTCCCTCTGGGCTTACAGGACTCGGGGTGGTCTGTGCAGCGGTGCCCTCGGGGCTCTTCTCCCAGCACAGAGCTCTGCTGCTCTACAGTCACTTCTCCCCAAACTCCCACTCCCAAGCGTGTATCACATCCCCATGGAAACCCCAGTGCTTATTTATTTTCCTCATTGCATTTTTTTTTTTTTAATAATTCAATTCCCCTCCCCCCTTTTGAGGGGGGATTATTCGAAGGAAGGAAGGAAGCCCAAGCTCGGATGTTTATTTGTTCTGTCCTGGCCGATGTTCCCTTGGTCTCGCTCCAGTGGCCGATAAACTGGCAGGGGAGCGGAGCGCGGAGCACGGCAGAGCCTGGGAAAGGCCAGGACCTGCTTCCTGCGCCCTGACGTCACCCCTGTGCTGCCACCGGCCTGGCTGGGGGCTGCAAGGAGCCCTGCCTCCACCACTGAGATGTTCCCCGGGCTCCCAGGAAGTTTCACCCGTTTTCCTTCTCTCTCCCAGTGCCCGAGGGGCCCTCAGTGCCCAGGAAGCTGCGAGAGCATCGCCCAAACAAGGCAACACGTGAGAACCTGCTCCAGCAAAGGGCGTGTGAGGGGCTGGTGCTCCCTGCTCGTCGGCAGCACGAGGGCCCTTGCCGTTTTCCTGGTCCCGGTAGCCTCTGGGCAGCCACCCGTGCTGGGTGCCCGGCCGCTCGCCGCGGTGCCGCGCAGGCAGCGGGCCCTGTGCTGGCTCTGGCCCCAGCACTCCTTCCGCAGAGTAATATATAGCTCTGCTGCTGCTAATTGGAGCGCTCTCCCCACGCTTCCTCCTCTCCATCCTCCTCCGCCCTTGGCTCCGCAGGGTCAATAACTGATCCGCATTAAAGCAGAGCCTGCGGGTTCCCTGCGGCGCTGCCGGGGAGCCCAAGCAGGAGGAGGGGGCAGCATCAGGAGGGTGAATCCCCCCCCAGCCGCTGGGAATGGGGCCAGGTCCCCAGTGGCCTCCCCTGCCCCAGCCTCCCCCGTCCCTCTAATGGGGCCCTATGGGTCCCGGTGTCCCGGCTCGCTCCATGTCTTGGGCCCCACTCCCTCTCCGTCCCGCTCCACCCTTGAGCAGACAGTGCTATTGATTTTCTTGGGTCAGCAAAACCCTGGTGCAAGGCCGGGAGCAGTGCATGAAACGGGGCAAGTGGTGGGGCCCAGCCACAAGCTGGGCAGGAGGGTCACGCAGGAATTGGGCACGAAAAGCGGTTGTGGAGACCCTGAGGTCTCCATCGGTGCTGCCTCCTGCTTCCCAGGACCCCTGGGAACTTCTGGGATAATTCCCCCTTCCCCACAGCCCCAGTGTCCTTGGTGACAAGTGAAAGTGAATGGGGAATCCCTCTCTGGACCCCCCTCTCTCCAAATGGACCCAGATTGATCCAGACACCCTTTCTCCCCGAGCCCATAAATTCCTCAAGCCCGTTCCCACTGCAGCCCCTGCGTCTCTCTGAGTTGTCTGCAGAGACCGCATGTACGAGAGGCTCCGTCTGACACGAGGTCCCAGCAAGGCGGGAGTCGCAGCGTCTCCTCCTGCCCCTCCTCTGTGCAGCCACTGCTCACCGGGAAGCAGGGCTGGATGCTTGATCTGAGGAGATGGCTCTGCCAGCCCCTCCTGAGGGCCAAGGCGATCAGTGCAGAGGAGGAGTTGGGGAATCCACCCCAACCTGCCTCCAAGCACCCACCTCAACCCCAGGTTTGGAGCCAGACAAACAGCTGTGGCTGAGAAGATGGAAAGGAAGGAGGTTGTAAAGACCCTGCGATAAAACTCAGGGCCTCACAGGGACCTCCAGACCCAACTGCCAGTCTGCTCTCGCAGCCACGTTGGGCTGGTAGGAAAGGAGGGATTCATCCTAAAAAGGGGGATTTGCCTATGGATCCCAGCTTACCTGGAGGGTTTTATGAACCCATTGAACAAGCCCCTGCCAGGAGAGCCCGTGCAAACTCTGGGACAGAGACAGAGCGGGCGAGCAGTCCCGGCAGCCCTGCCAGCCTGTCCTGGCCCTAGGACGGACCCGGCTGCTCTGCCACCCTCTGTGCGGGTCCTGGCACCGCCGGGATGCAGCAGTGGCAGCGGCAGGGGTGTCCGTGGACCGTGGACAGAGCCTCTGCCTCCACAGAGAGGGGAAGCAAGCGAGGAAGGTCAGCGAAGGGTTTTGTGCCCAGCCCAAAAGCGCTTTGGCAGGAGGGCCTGAGCCTCCAGATAGCCACTGTTATTTAATTTATTTTTTTTCTAAATAAAAAAAAGGGAAGGAAGTTAATAAATAATGTAAAATGGAGAATGCATTAATGAAAGAGAGAGTGAGGGAGAGAGGAAAAGAGAGGAAGGGACAGGGCAGAGTGAGAGCGCAGGAGCGGGGAGAGATATTCCTGCCTTTATCGATTGGATATGATTACATTAGTCCTATCAAATATTCATACTACATTCCACAAGAGGTCATTGTGTGTGTTGTGCCAATTTAGCCCTGCCTCTGCGAAGGGAGCCGGCTCCGGTGGTGACGGGGCTGCTCGGACTCGGCGACGGCGCGCGGGGCCCTCCCGCATCCGCCTGGAGCCGGGTGTGCAGAGGCGACACGGATGTGGAGCTGCTGCTCACCCCGGGGAGGATTCAGCCTGTTGGAGCAACTCTCCATTGATTTGGAAAAATCTATAAAAAGTCACGAGGAAGCTGTTGTCCCTGTCCCTGCTGCCAGTGGGGGCTACCTTGGCAAGCGGCTGCACACCCCTGGCTGGGCGTTTGGCTCCGCTGGCGCAGGGACTACTGCTATGGGGGACATCAAGGAGCACCTGGGTTCTTGGACAGACGAACTGCTGCCAAAGCAGAGGCTTGGGGATGTGCACATCCTGGCTCCCGGGCCTTGCTCCTGCCCCTCCCTAGCAAAGGTCTGTGCTGCGCGGACTGGCAACCTCAGCGCTTGTGTGGCCATGAACGGGGAGCGGGAGGAGGGTGCTCAGGAAGCTTCTCCCATGATAACAGACAGACCAAATGATGCCTGCAACTAGGAGTCTGTGTAACGGCTCTCTGCAGCTGGTTTCAGCCGTCCTGGCATGGAGAGCTCCTGGCCTCCTCCACCCGTTCCCAGCTTCAGCTGTCCATGGCAGAAGGAACTGTCTGCCCAAAACCCTCAGCACCAGGGCAGGCTCGGGTCCGCGTGGGGCAGCTGCAGAGCAGGGCCCTGCTGTGGCACCTCCTGCGCTGGGACCGCCCCAGCACTTCCCTCCTCCTGATGCGCTCCTTGTGGTGCCGGGCAGCCGGGTGCTGCGCTGGGGAAGGGGCGTCCTGGAGGCACTGGCACCTCCTGCTCTCCTTCGCGGACACACGAGGGCCCTCGGCCTGCACTTAGTTCGGCTAGGGATGGCGGATCCCAGGGATCCAAAAGAGGCTCCTGCTCGGGGTCACACAGTGGCTCCACCTGGACCTATCTCAGGTGGCTTTCAAGGACAACCCGCTGTGGTGGCTGCAGAGAGCCACCCAGGTGCTGTCCTTTGGGGGGCTGCATCCCACTCCGTCCTCCACAGGAGGCACTTCCTCGGCTCGCGCCTCAGTTTCCCCATGTGTGGTGCCCAGTTTTGCCCCAACTGCTCCCATTTTCTTTCCCCGCTCTCCATCAGGAGCCCCAACCTCCCGCTGCACTGCCAGGGCCGGACTCCTGCCCTTGCTCCGTGTCTGCGGTGCCACGTCCCCCCCGCCTCCACTATGTGCAGCTCCAGCCAGCGGTGCATTCTCTCCTTACATTAATAAAATTTTTACAGCACAGTGGCAGGAAATGCATTTTCAGTTCATCTGCTGCAGCTATTAGATTACCAGGAAATGGCTGTCTGGCGGGCGGCCAGGGCCGCTTAAAGGCCAGCGCCCACCCGGCCGTGGGCAGCGGGAGAAGGCGAGCGCCGCACGGCCCTCCTGCGACCAGAGCATCCCCGCACCCTCGCGACGCCCCCGGGCATGAGCCACTGACCAGGGCAGCCCCGCACAGCAGCAGGAGTATGTTCTGGGATGTTCCCGTACCAGGCTTGCGCATTGGATTGATAATTCCCACTACCTGATAGAACACTGAAACCCTCCACTCCAGGCACTGCTTGCCTGCCAAATGAGAGCAGTTCAAAAGAGACCCCAACCCAAAGAACGTCCCCGCCTTGACCTGCCATACATCCACATCCATGCTGCCTGTGCTGGTGGCCTGTGTCACAGAATCACAGTCTGGTTGAGGTTAGAAGGGACCTCTAGAGATCATCTAGTCCAACCCCCTGCTCCAGCAGGGAGACCCAGAGCACGTGGCACAGGGTGGCATCTAGGCGGGTTTCGAAGATCTCCAGAGAAGGAGACTCTACAACCTCTCTTTCCAGCCTGTTCCAGGGCTCTGTCACCCTCACAGGAACGAAGTTCTTCCTCACATGGAGGTGGAACTTCCTGTGTTTCAACTTCCCCCTCTGCTGATGTTGTCCTCTGTTGAGGGCCCAAGATGCAAGGATGAGCTCGGAGGGCACGTGCACCCAACGCGAAGGGCTCTGTGGTTGGGGTGCACCTCAGCAGCGAGGGTCTGCACTGCTAGGCCGGCGGCACAAGAAGAGCACAGGAAGGAGTTAAACTTATGTTGTCTTTAAGACAAGGCGATGAGTGTCTTTAAGACAAGGTGTGCTGGCTATAAATACCTCCAGGGTGGCAGTGCTAATGAAGGTAGGGAATTACGAGCAGGTCCCAGCGAGATAAGGGCCAGCAGCAGTGACCCCGAGGCCCGTGGGGAGGGATGGGTTTTTAGGCTAGATGTTGTTTTTAGGAATCCTCTTAGAGGTGACCGCGGCAAAATGCCACCTCCACTCCCTGTGGGTGGGCAGCACTTCCTGCTGTCACCTTCAGAGACGGCCTGGCCCTCGGCTCCCTGAGGGGACAAGTGGGGGGCTCTGCTGTTGCTGACCCGTTCCCCAGTGCCTGTGGCCAGGCTCTCAACACCAGGGCCACCAGCTTTGCACCTCCGAGACGGGCCCCGGAGCAGGAGTTGGAAGTGCTGCAGACCAAAGCAAAGATGCTGCCTGCAACTTCTGTCCTCATGCGGTGGCAAAATCTCGGCCAGGTGGTTTGGTGGGTGCACGGACCAGGCGACTCTGCCCTCGGCTCCAACCAGGCTCCTCCACCCTTCCAAGAGCCGCAGGTGATGCCGCCTTTCGGGGGACTTGGGCAACATCTCACTTTCCTGGGGCAGCCAGGAGACGGGACTGAGGGCTGCGAGAATGACAGAGAGAAGACCCAGGCAGAGGGAAATGAGGGGCAGCCAAGGGCTGGGGGGAAGTACTGGATGAAGGCAGAGCGGAGCGCACCAACACGGGGAGAATGCAAGGTCTGAGCACTGCTGAGGTCTGTGAAAGTTTCACAGAAAAGAAACCCGGGTTTGTGTGGAGGGGAGCGACTATTTTTAGCAATGGGTAGGATGTCAGCTCTGAAAATAGCTTGCTACCAGATCCTCATGAAATCCTCTCTCTTTGGCTCTCACCCGGAGTGAGTTTGGAGGAGGAGGATGGTTGTCACATCGGCAGCTGAGGAGCTCCTGACATTCACAATGACTCGCCTCTTTTTTTTTTTTTTTTTTTTTTTTTTTCTTCCCTCCCTCCGGTTTCTCCTATTTTTCCCCGACTCCGCTTTACGCGGAGCAGAGGAGTCACCAGCCAAAAAAGCGAGCGCGGGGGCGATGCTGCTTAGCTACGGCCAAATCTCAGGCAACATGTGACCACGTTGGCAATTTAATACCCGGCCTTTCTCCCTTGCACGCACAGACACCCAAGTTAAAGTGACACTGAAGCTGGGACTCACAGTGCTGCAAGCAAAGAAATGGGGAAAAACTGCAAGTGGGGAGGGAATCTCACTCAGCTTGGGTTGGAGCGGGAAGGGTGTCACCAGGAGAGGAGCAGGTGCCTGAGAAGCGCGATGCTTCTCCGGGCTTGGTGGGGAGCAGGAAGTGGAAGAGCTGCATGGACCAGCTCCGCGCTGTGTGCAGGGCTGAGCACCCCCAGCTGTCCCCGTGCGTCCGATGATAGGGGTGAGGGCTCTGTCGAAAGTGCAAAGAGGGCAGGCAGTGACTGCTCCTGGAAAAGATTGGGATGGTGGAGAGGCATCATGAGGAGTGCGGGGCTTAGGGGGCAGGGAAAGAGCTGGTGGTACAGGAATGGGCACCTGGGCAAGGAGAAGAGACTGTCATGGAAACAACAAGGGTTGAGCATGTCCCACAGAGGCAGCTTGAATGTCCCAAAGATGCTAGGTCAGGGCTGGCAAGAGGAACCAGATTGCATGGGCTTGCAGGGGTGCTGAGGGACAGCAGAGTACATTAGGGACCTGGGTGTCACTGGGGATTGTGAGGAGATGGGTTGGAGGGGACGTCCTTGTGAACTTGGTTCCCCAGCGGGTCTGGCAATGGGTGCTGGGTGTCTCGGTGAGCTGGAGTGCTGGGAAGGTGCTGAGCCCCAGGACACCCTTGAGCTTCGGGCCAGGTACTCGCTGTGCCCATGGGGCACAGGGGAAATTGCTGCCTCTGCATGCGGCCCCCAGCCATGCAGACAGGCGAGGGGTGCCTAGCTCAGCCCCTGGGTGCTGCCGCGTCTGCCTCACCCAGCCCCAGCACTTGCTGCTCTCCCCTGGGAGGCACCTCCCTCCTCGCCGCCGTCCGCGCTGCGATGGAGCCATCTGCATCAGTGAGTCAGCAGGACCCACTTAACACGTTCTTTTTTTTTTTTTTTCTCCAGCAGGATCTACTCCTCCGAGCAGAATGGGCTGCTTCTGGCAAACTCCATCAGTGTGTTACAATCTCCGCTCATTAAAGGGACGCATCCTAAGCTCCTTATTGATGTCTGATGCTGCCTGGCTCCATCTTCAGAGGAAAACTCACATTGCAGTCAATGACTACACCTTCACGCTCCCACCGCAGGCTGGATATGGAGCTCAGGATCTGGCTCTCACGGCCAGTCGGGTTCAGCTCCAAGTGCCATGAAACTGCATCAGTGCAAAGGATGTCAGCACTGTTAGCGGGGTTTTACAGCAGAGAAGCAGAGGTCTTTGGGACAGCGTGTTTGCACACTGTTTTCTTTCCAGGGATGCTAGGGAAGATTCAAAAGGGCTGTTTTTTTGTTTATTTGTTTGTCTTCTGCCCACTTATCCCTGTTTGTAAGGCAAAGGAATGACATGATATAAATGGGAAATTATGTCTTTTCTTTCCCCCAGAGCTGCTGTCTGCGCAGCTTGTGCCCGATGGGGTGGATGTACCTGGGTTGCTCTTTACCAAAGCGTGTGTGTGTGGGAGCCGGCCACACTTCCCTTCCACCCTGGGAGAATCACAGTCTTTTAATAACTTCCCCAGCGCTTGCTGTTGCTTCTAAAAAGCTAGTGGCACTGTCTGGCTTCAAGTGGCTTTAACATAATACAGACTGTCAGGCTAGATGAACATCATGGTCCCTTCTGGCCCTAAAATCTGTGAATCTAAAAATTAGAAGGCACCAGCACCTCATTGATTCTGGCTGATTTAATCAGGGGAATCATATGTTCTCTTCATCCCCCCTTTCCTTTTTTTTTTTTTTACTCCTGCATCATCTTTAAGCGAGGGTGAATTTTCCCTCCCTCTGTGCCCAAGCTTGGCTAATAGCATCAGAAAAGATCAGACATCTTCAGCCTTGCTCTGGGATATACTCCCCTCCGCTGCTGCTTCCGGACTGATTCACAGCGGTTAATTGTCAGGCTGTCTGCGAAGGCAGAATCAGAGATGTTTAGACCTGGAGGTGGACGGGCAGAGTGTCTAGGAAAGAGCGCCAGGCTCCCCTTGATATTTAGAGTGGGAATTTTTTAATTAAGGACTTCAGGCTCCAGATTTAGCTGTTTTGTTTGTGTTTGTGTACAGCTATGAAAGCACTTTTCTGAGGAGGGGAAGGACAACCTTTTTGTGATGTTGGGGATCTGCGGGAGAAGCAGAAAGGGAAAAGCAAGGGGAGGTTGTAAGTGGCTCTCTGGGATGGACAGGGACAAGGACACCCCCAGGGTGGGTATCTGCAACGGGAGATGAAGGTTCTCAGAGCGTGATCACTTGGTCTTAGTAGCACGGGAGAAGTGTTCTCACAGAAATGTCCCTTGTCCAAATCCTAGGTGATGTCAGCTGTCACGGGAGGAGGCATGCTGGAAACCACTAAAATCAGAGGAGAGAGTGGGGATCCTGGGTGCTGCTGCGCTCCCCATGGTTCAGGACAGCATCCTAAGGTGTTCCAGGCATTAAAAGGTGTCAGATTCAAACTGGGGGAAGCAGGGGAGCAAAACCAATCCAAAATGCCAGTTAACTGGAGCTGGGATCAGACTTGAGCTGGTTATCACAGGTAGCATCTGCCACTCGTGCCCGTGTCTCTGCATTCCCTTGGCCCTCCCTCCTCGGAGCATGAGGAGCAAAGCAACCTTGATCTGAGCACAAAACGGGCTGCGATTGGGATGCAGCAAAGCAGTGCAGGGAGGTCTGAATCACCGGTACCTCGCGGTGGGAGTGATGGATGTTGGCTGAGGGAAAGGGAAGACTTGCATGTGCTTTTGGGAGTTAGGTGCTCACAGCCAGCTGGCAGTAGCGACAAACTGGGCAACTGGCTCCTATCTGTGCCATTAGGAAGAAGCCAGCTCAAAGCCATGTGTACTTGGGTGGAGAAGAGGAAGGGCTGATCTGGGCACAGAGAGGTGCTGAGTTTAGGCTGGTGCCTCTGACCTGTGACCTAAGCTGAGATGCTCTCAGGAGCATCTTCCTCTGGGAGAAATATCCGTCTTCCAAAGGGGAAGTTGGAGGAGCATCTCTGGGGGGCTCTCCTGAAGATATTGAAATGTCTAAAAAAAAGAGCTTAGAAAGGCTCCAATGGGAAAAGCTGGTAAGAAGTTGGGTTGTTCCTTCCGTGCTGATATACTGCAGGAAGGGAATAGGGGCACAAGCTCCTGCTGGAGAGGGCTCCAGATCTACCGATTGCAGGAAGGGAGCCAGAGATGTCGGAGGGATCATACTGGTCAATACCAATAGAGCTGGTTCCATCGCCCTTATTCAGTCCCCTTCTGCTTCCTTCTCTGCTCCCGCCTGCTCTCATGCCCCCAGACCCCATGCTCCTCACTGCCCTGGCACACTGGGTCTTGGCGACATCAGCAGTGAATGACAGGAATGCGAACGCCCACGCCAAGCGCGTCCTCGCACAGCGGCCTGCCCCGGGGGAGCGCCTGGAGGAAGGGGAAATGGAAATGGGGGCGGCTGAGGAGGCAGCGGGCGGCTCAGCAGGTTGGCAAGGCTCCGTGGAGCTTTTCTGCAGCACGTTTCAGCCTGTGAGGAGGAAGGGGCTGCAGGCTGTTCCCAGGTGGAGAGCTGCTCGGCCAGGATATCAAGGGCTTGATGGCTGCAGTGTGACTTCTCAGAGATGGCTCTCCACCTCCCCCTGCCCCCCCAGCTGCTAACGGTGCTTGGATCACCCAGCAAATGCTATGGGAAAGAATGGACTGCTCTAGCTCTGGAAGGGCTGAGAAGAGTGAGGTGAGGGTGGAAGCTCCTGCAGGGGCCAGAGCTGACACCCAGTGTCAGGACAGAACTCCTGTGTTTTTGACATTACTCATCTAGGTCCCACTTTGTTTAAAACAAGGCCAAGGTGGTGTCACAAGGGTCCTCAGTGCTCAGAAGCTCCTCTGAGAAAGCAGCACCAGGAGAGAGTGCAATTCCAGCATTGCACCAAGCATGGGAAATTTGGGGATGGATGGTCTAGATGCTGTCCTAGCCCTGAACCTGAGGTTCCTGAGGGGATGGGGGTGTGTGGATTAGTCCTGTATGTGCATTGCAGGTGGGCCAGCTCCACACAGAAAAGCCCCTTTCTTGCCTCTCTGATCCAAGCATCTGCTATGGGACCCTCAAGGCTTCCAATATTAGTTTGGACTTTCGGATTATTATAAAACGCAGATGACACCCAGGGTCCCACAGACCATAGGGGATCCTAAGATCCCCTATGAAAAGGCCAGCAGGGCAGAGGTGTGAGGTGGCAGGAGGTGCCTATACGCCCCATGCAGTGGGGACGTGAAGCTACTTGCCCAAGGTGACAGAGCGGCTTGACAGTTGATACCAGACCTAGTCTTTGCAGCCAAAGCCACTGCTCTTCTGCCACGACTTGCGCACGGTGACAGACTGATCCGACCCCACCCGCACCGAGGGGATGCGCTGATGGCCGTGGGGCCAGCGCTGCGGGAGCGCGGCTGGGGGCTGGCGGCAGCAGCGTGGCCAGGCACGCGGGATGTCCCCGGGGGCGAGGGGCCGCGAGGCTGTCACGGCGGACGCGCGCGGGGGGGGGAAGCGGAGCCCCAGGCAGACGGAAACGTTTAAATAGTGCCTGCTGCATCCCGCAGCCTCGGCGCTGCTCTCGGCTCCGTTGCAGTCATTATCTGGGGAGCGGATGCCCAGGGCTCTATGGGGACTGCTAATGGGCCGATTCAATTTCAGCTGGATGACGCCACTTAGGTAAGCATTAAGAGCTCCAGCTCCGGGAAGACGAGCGGGCAGAGCGAGGGAGAGAGATGCTAACGGGCAGCGATAAATCCCTCCCTCCCTCCCATCCTCCACGCTGCCCCCATTCACAAGGAGCGCCGCGGACCGAGCTGCATTCACAAGCCGGAGCCGGGCAGCCCCGCGGGGCTCCGGCTCGCAGCGGCGGCGCGGGGCCCCGGGCCGGGCGGCT
>VWPW01015228.1:37762-115865 GCA_013389825.1 Crypturellus undulatus
AGCGGCGGCGGCGGCGCGGTGAGTGCGCCCGGGGCGGCGCGAGAGGATCGTGCCCGGCTGCAGCGGCCCCGGAGCCTCTTGCCCACGCGGCGCCCACGGCGGTCGGGGACGCGCCCCGCGTGGGTGGGGGGTGGATGCATCCAGTCTGCACGTGGGCTAGGGGTAGAGGCGAGACGCGCGGGGGCTGTGCGGACAGTGGGGCTGGAGGGACCCGGGCTGGGTGCGTGAGGTCCGGTCCCGGCCATGTGAGGGCTGTGCGCGCAGCGGGGCTGCGAGCTGGACCTGGATCTGAGCAGTGTGCTGCGAGCGCGCTGGGGCTGGGGACCGTGGGTGCGCAGGGGCTGCCTGGTCCGGCTCCTGCCACGAGTCACGGGTGGGTTGCACGCGTGCCGGGGCTGGGGATTCTGGACGCACACTGCCTGGGTGCGCAGCGGGGCTGGGGGCTGCCGAGGCTGGAGTGCATGGAAAGCTGTGAGATCAGGACCACGCGTGGGCTGCGTGCACAGCGGGGCTGCAGGATCAGGCTTCCCTTGCAGTTCCCTCCCGTGGACACGGGTCCTCCGTGACCAGCAGTGCAACTGGGCGAGGAACAGGGGTTGCTCCAGACTCCAGCAGCTGGGGAGAGAGGGGCAGGGTCCCTCCGAGGGGATTGCATGGGAAAAGCCCTTTTCTCCCGCCTGGGCACTGGGTGAAGCCCTCTCCTGTCTTGCAGCCGCCTCCAGAGCTGAACATGCCTGTAAATCATTTGCTTTTATGATCCCTCCCCTGGCCCATTATCACACGAACTTTATATGTTTGGGGCTGCTGGTGGCCATAAAGCTCACCCAGCTCCTGGGACTGGCACCCCTGCCTTGCCGAGGGTGTGGGGAGGAGGAGGAGGCTGGGGACACATGGCCCAGTCACCCCGGACGGGTCCCAGCAGTGGCTTGTCCAGGTAGGCAGGGAGGGAACAGCCAGTGGCGCGGCCACCCGCGCTTTGAGGACGGAGGGATGGACAGACCGCTGGAGGGCGGCTGGGGAAAAGGACAGAGCTTGGGCTGCTTGCAGAGAGCAGGGGAAGGCACGGGTGCAGCGAGGAGCACTGACAGAGCCAGCTCCATCCTGGCCCCATCCCCTGCACAGGGAGCCCTCTACCTATGCTCACTGTCGTCTCTTCCGTGCATTTCCATCCACAGACAGCTCTGGTCATTCAGTCCCTCTTCTCTCTCATCTTACTGAGCTGGCTGGGTCCCTGTGCTCCTGGTGCTTGGTGGATTCTCCGGCTCCTGATGACCACACCAGCTAAGATCCCTTCAGGTCCCTGAAGGGCATCTTTGCATCCTGCCTAATCTGGGTTGGAGTCTGAGCCATGTGTCTGTGGATCATGGGTTCAGGACCATGAAGGCCTTGCCTTGGTCCAGGGGTCCTCTGGAGTGAGCTTTCCCACTCAGGATGCTGGGTCCAACCTAGGTCTTAGATTCTAAGTGTGCATGTTGCAACACACTGCATGGCCTGATTCCCAGTTCCTCTCCCTGCCCGCTGTCTCTGGGACCTTATTCCTGCTTCCAGTATCCCAGGCCCCATTCTTACTGCCAAAGCATTACTTACTGCCTGTGATCTCACAGGTCCCCCTGTGTCTCCTGAGCTCCTTGTCCCAGGCTTGTACAGAGCACCAGACCTGCCCTTTGGGTGCTCTTTACCTCCTAATTTCACTGTTCCCATTGCAGTGGTACGCTCTGCTGTCCAGGTCTCTCTCTTTGGGTCCTAGCTAGCTCCACGTGGGAGCTTTTCCAGGGCCCTGAGCCTCATTGTCTGAGTCCAAGCAGAGCTCAGAGGGGACAAACACCCAGTGTGAGGAGTTCCTACCACGCTGGGTGTAAATCAGCATCATCCCCTAGAACTGACAGATGGGATAAATGGGACTGAGTTTGCTCTCTGGATTTCAGTCCTGCAGGTGTATCTTGTATCTCTTCAGGGGTCCAGACAGCTCTGTTTCACCAGTCTGCGGTAGTAACAGCTTTCCACATGTGGGGCTCTGTCTGCAGATAACCGCTGACAGGAGGGTGTGCTGGGTCTCTGGTCCATTCCCATCCTGGCAATGTTCTCACAGAAGATTGTCTTGGGCATCTGTGCCTTCATGGTTCTCCTTGCTTTTTCTGTTAAATAGTTTTCCAAGCCAGTCATGGGCACACTGGGAGACCAACCTTTTCATTGTCTGTATCTTCTTGAACAGGATAAGCATCTGTCTTGAGATCACCCAGAGGGGAAGGCAGATGGGCCCCATGCAAGGAAATTTCAAATATAATCAGATCCATAGCCTTTTCTTTCTGGAGAGGGGGATGGGACAGGTCAGCTCTTACTTTAACAGTCAAAAGAAGTTGCCTTTGCTTTACCCTGCTCTTCAAGGTCAGCCTAGCTAATGAAAATCAATCTTCCCTCTGCCTCTCTCTGCTGCATGAGCAGATTCTACCTGCGGGCCCTCACCTACTGGAAAGCTACTGCTGGCTACCTGGCCTGCTGACCACGGGTAACGCTAGCGTGGACCTCCCTATTGAAACAGATCCTTCCGGTGGGCCTAGGCGCTGTGATGGTAGCTACATCACTTATGGATCGCATGTTTGTCCTGTCGAAGGAGAAAGGCTTTGTCCTGGGAGAGTTGGCTGTCCACAAAAACCCACACACCCCACATTGAAGTCAGGGTTTGAAAGCTGGGGGGAAACTCTTCCCTGCTACATGGCTGGTGTCTGGAATGAAACAAGTGGTTTCTACTTGCTGTGTGCTTCTGTGCTGCTAGGCTTAGCTTCACCTTGCATGTACCTCTCTCCTCTTCCCTTGCAAGGACTAAGATCTCTCTGGGTACTGCCATGGAAATGGGACTCAGTGATGGAGATCTGTGGGCTTGGCCTATCCCTGGTCAAACACACATTGTATTAGGTGCAGCTGGTTTCTGATACTACCTGAAGTTAAATGTGTGCTCAGTTTACCTCCTTCCTGGTGCCCCTGAAATCCAGCCACTGTCCAATGATCGTGTGGCACCAGGGTACCCTGCTGTGCTGGGGGAGATGCTGTTCTTGACCCTGTTGCTGAGCTCTGCATAAGTCACAGCTTTAAGTTTCCCTTCCTCTAGGAAAGGCTGGCACTGCCTGTGAGGAAGGAGAGAGGATAGTCAGGCAGATCCTGCCAGTGCTTGAAAGAAGATAGGAAGGACTTCTGTGGAGGGATGTGGAAAGCTCAACAGCACAAGGAGACACTGTGTCCACTTGTTTGAGGGACAGATCTTACGGACCTTGTCTTTTGGAAATGTCCCGCCTAAGTCTTCTCAGGCTGAGAAGTACCTTGAATACAGCTATAGGAAATAACTAATCTTGTTGCCTGCTTGGAGTAGCTCTCCAGTCAGCCATCACTTCCTGATGTGCATGGACGGATCAAATAGTAACACAAATGCTTTCTCTGTCTTCCTGCCCCGTCCTTTAGGATTTTTAGATGTGCCCTGATGCCGCAGAGTCTCCTTACTCCTGGCAATGCAGCTCTCTTCCAGTGCCGCCGAACTCAGTTGTGACGAGACGATGGACCCGTCCGCTGAGGATTTCCAACAGGTCCTGTCCATTGACCAAATCCGCTCCATCCGTGCCAGTAACAACTACGTGGAGAGACCGTCTGCTTGCTTCCAGCAAGCTCACTCCAACCCGTTGCTGTCACAGGCACCATACAAGCAAGAGTGGTCTCAGGACCGCCTGCTGTCTTCCACCTTCCAGGACCTGCACCGCAGCCACAGCCAACAGCACCAGATGCCGCCTTTGCAGCAACACATGAGCCATTCCAGCACGGCCAGCTCCGTGTCCCAAAGCACTACAGCCTCGGAGCAGCGGCTCCTCAGCAGCCTCACGCCTTCCCACTCCGGACACTCGCTCATCCGGACACAGCCCAGAGCCGGCGAGCTGAAGGCAGAGGAGTCGCCGCTGAAGGGGGCGGCGGAGAAGCCGGCCCTGCACGCGGGGCACCTCCTGGTTTGCGAGGAGTGCGGGCGGTGCAAGTGCGCCCGCTGCACGGCTGCCCGCAGCCTGCCCTCCTGCTGGCTCTGCAACCAGCGCTGCCTCTGCTCCCCCGAGAGCCTCCTCGACTACGGGACTTGCCTCTGCTGCGTCAAGGGCCTCTTCTACCACTGCTCCACGGACGACGAGGACACCTGCGCGGACGACCCCTGCTCCTGCGGGCCGGGATCGTGCTGCGCCCGCTGGGCCGCCATGAGCTTCCTCTCTCTTCTCATGCCCTGCCTCTGCTGCTACTTTCCCACCCTGGGGTGCCTCAAACTTTGCCAGCGGGGTTATGACAGCCTGAAACGTCCCGGCTGCCGCTGCCAGAACCACACCAACACAGTCTGCAGGAAAATCTCCACCTCCAGTGGCACACCCTTCCCCAAGACGCTGGATAAGCCAGTATGACCTTCCTGGGGAGGAGAAGCAGGCTTTACTTCTCTTCCTCCTCCTTTCCCTTCCTTCCCTCCGCTCCTTCATCTCCCTCTGTCCCCCTGTTCTGCAACTCTCCCCTCTGCCTACCACGACCGTCCCAGGAATGGGACAAGTGAACTGTGCGTCGCTCGGTGTCCCGGGAGCACGACCGCTGCTTGGAGGCGAGGAGAGCGCGCTGCTGCGCCCGAGCGGGCGGTGCGCGGGAGGTGCTGGATTTGCACATGCCAATGAGGGACTGTGACGGGCAGAGCGAGCCGTGGATGCATCCTCTGGCCGGGGCTGTGTGGGGAAGGGCCTTCTCGAGGGAGGAGGACACACCTCAGGACTCTGACCTCAGAAGGCCTTAGAAGCTCTCAGTGTTCTCCAGCATGGTCCAGGCCCTGCTGGAAAGGGGAAGAGGTGGGTTCATGCATCTCCACATGAGAGTACTCCAGGAACTGGAACGTGGTTTTCCTCTTTTCTTTGGCACTTTTCATGGGTGGCTTCTCTGAGAGTCTCCTCTCCCATTGTGGTAGGTTTGCTTTCCCAAAGGGATTGGGATGCTGCAGGGTCCTGCTGAATGGCAGGTGGAAGTCACTGGCAGAAGCAAGTGATTTTCAAAATGAAGTGGCTTTTTATTATTTTCCATCTCAAAGAGAAAGAGAAGGTGTGGAAAGCTTTAGAAACCTTCTGGCATGGGCAGCGGGGAGGTACTGGAGGCAGCCTGGCTGCAGCAAGGGAAGGTCCCCCCTGGGAATTGGCTGAGCACAAGAATCTGCTTTGAAATTGTCATTCAATTCCTAATGCCTTGAGGTGCAGTGCTAAAGGGCTAGGTTCAAGGAGCTCTCACTGGGGCACTACTGCATCCTGCTCAGCTGAGAAGCTGCATTCCATCCCAGAACGGCTGCTGCAGGCCCTCCCTGGCAGCTCCATGGCCAAGCCTCAAGAGCAGAGCAGGCTGCCATTCTTGTCTTCCCTTCCAGGATCGGATGAGGTACACCAAGGGGGCAGGAATAGGGCTTAGTGCTGCCATTCTGTTCTCCAAATCTGTAAAGATCTTCTGCTGATTTGGTACTTCTGCCAGCACTGTATTCACTTTACAAAATCCAAGCTGAACTGTCAGTAGCTGATCCTCACAGTGCTCTCCTTGTCCTTTGGCAGAGATCCTGGGATGTTCCCCGCTGGGGACTTCTGAGACTCCTGCTTTTGGCTGGGGGAGAAGTAGAAAGGGCTCTCTAACAGATGTGAGGCTGACCTTCCCTCCCCACAGAGGGTCCCCGTGAGTCCTCACCTAGCCCTGGCCCGTTGGCACGTCACAGCAACACCACTGTCCCGCCAGCTGGCGAGCCTTGCTGGCATTGCTGAGAGGATTCTGCAAGGTGGCCACCTGCTGCAAACTGGAGATGGGTCTGAACCAACCCCTCAGGCTGGGCCATCTGCAGACCAGAAGGAAACCTGAATCTGGGTCACTGCTTTGTGCTTTACTTGCTGTGACTCTAATAAGCCAAACCTAGTCCCTGCAGTTGAGGGAGCTCTTCTTGGAGCTGAACCCAGCCGCTGTGGAGATGTGATGCCACCACTCAGCTGTGATCCCTGCTGACCTCAGCCAGGCTGATTTTCTAGTGCTTGGCCCTGCCTGCCTTGCCTTCCTCTGAGATGTTTGAGTACAGACGTGTGTGTAGATGGAAGTGAATGGCTCCCCTGGAAAAATTTATGCAACGTGTCCCTTGGCTTCTTCCGCATCCCTGCCATCCAAGGCTTGTCCATTGCAGTCACTCAGCCACCTCTTTATGTAGAATTCTGTGGATCTATTTTTGTATATATAAATATAAGTTAGGATGGCTAGGACTATTACTAATAATATTCGTGATACTGCTGTGAATGGTGCCAGATGGGAGGTTCAGCTTCCTGGTACACGTGCACATGCCAGATGATGATTTCCCAGTTTGTTTATTGCTAATCCTAAACCTTTAGTTCCTGGGTAGTCAGGAGAAGGGGAAAGGGAAACTTTACAGATACTCTTAGTGGGGTTTTGTTTGGCAGACAGTGGGTAGGATCCAAGAGTTAGGTACTCGTGCTGGGATTTCTCTTTCTTAGCATTTCTTATCCAGAAATCCAGAAGTCAGGAGTGATCTGAGACTCCTGCAGAGAAAGCCAGTTCAGAGTGTGGTATATTCCAGCTGAAAGTACAAACGGTGAATCATCTTCTGAGAGTGTCTCCCTTGGCAATAAGGGATCCAAACGTTGACAACTTAGTTCCCTGAGGAAGGGGAGATGAAGCCCATCCCTGGTGCAGAGCTTGTGTCTGTGGCATTACTCACGTGACTGAAGTCCTGACACCAAGTTCACCTAGGGCCTGAGACTGGATCTTGAAAGCTACTTTCTCTGACCAAAGAGAGAGAAACCATTTCCATAAGCTGTGGAGAATGCAGGTGAATGTGTTCTGGCATTAAGGAGGGAGAGGCCCATGCTTGTGAGGTTTCTAAGTCCTCTGAGGCTAGTTCTGAAAACATTTGGGTTTTAAGATTCAGAGCATTTTGTCTAGGTATAAACGTGTGTCTGTGGCATCGGTTACAAAACACCCTTCAAACATATTAATCCCAGTAATTGCTTGGCTTCCTGTTTCCAAGTGATATGTCGAGCAGAGACTTCCACCAAGACACATCCTTCCTTTTGAATACCCAGTTCACTTTTCTACTGGTGCTAATTAAACTCCTTCTTCCACACATTAAGTTTTTTAGGGGGAAATAGTCCTTTTTTTCATTGAAGATTCGAGGAACTAGTTTATTTCAATGAGAATGTGAAATGGATCATTGAAACTTTTTAAAGAAAACTAATGAACAGAATTTTCCAACATGTTCTACTTTGATTTTTTTTCCTCCCATCTAAATGAATCCTACTTGTAAATTTAGTTACCACCTCTGTATCTTTGCAATCCGTTGCTTCCTCTCCTGATGGTGGAATGACTCAACATATGAAGCTTCATCATTTTCACGGCCTCCTAAAAGTCATGCACATACAGGGTGACCTCCCCCAAGTGCTGGAGCTGTAGGATGAGAACATCACTGTCCACATGTCAGATCCATAGAGCAAGTTTTGCACCATGAAGTATAATCCTGCACTACTGTTGCAGCATATTTGCCTTCCAAATGCCGACCAAAACCCTTCTCTCTAATAGGCTTTTCTATCTGGGTCAGTGCAAAAGTCCCATTTCTAATAGCAAATCATGCCATAGCCTAGGTGCAGGGCTGAGGAGTCTGGCCAGGCCTCTTGAACGCCTCATCTCAAAGAAGTAGCAAATGGATATGGTATGATTTTTTTAACATGGAACACACAGAAGGAAACCAGAGCAGGAGAGGGCTCCTGATCAGCATGGAGTTGTTCACTGCTGGGCTTTGGTTTGAAAGTGTTGAGGGTAAAAGGCAGAGCTATGTCCAGGCCTTGCTGTTGCAAGGGCTAGAGCAAGTCAGAGCCATCTGGTCTATACCCTGTTCATGTGGCTTCATGTAGCACTATTGCTCCCCAGGTTCATTCTGGTTCAGCAGAAAGGGCAGATCCTTCTTGCTCCCTCCCCATTGGTGTCTGCCAGATAGTTTGGCTTCCCTTTAGATAGGACTCTAATTTTGGTTGGAATTATGAGCCCCTTTGGTGCCCCACCCTGCAGTGAGTCAGATGGCATCTGCTCCAGATGTTTGTTTGCAGCTGCTTGTGCTGGCAGTTTGGGTTTATCTCTGTCCCAACATGTTTTGTTTTTGGAGAGTCACATGCCAAGTTCTCTGTTTTCTTTGTGCCGCCGGTGACTAGGACAGATCCCCTTCGCTAGAGGAAACATCTCGGTTTTGTTTGCCTGTGCTGGTCATGGGCTCCTGTGCCAGGAAGCATGAGAGGATTTAGGGCAAATGCAGGAACAGAGAGACTTGGGTGCCAAAGGAGAACGAAACAGGGCAAGAGTTACAGAGCAGGTCCTGAATTCCCCTTGCTCTTCTCCTCATGCAGGAGCCTGTTCCTTTCTTCCCAGCAGATCTCCAGGCAAGACCTGGAGGGCAAGACATGTAAGAGGCATGCAGCCCTATCCACACAAGAGCTCCTGCTGGCTCCTGCCTCGTGTCAGGTCTTCCCTTGGCACCAGTTCTCTCCTTCCCTTTGGGCAAATGTGTGTTCAGTGCCAGCCCTGGCTAAGAGGGAGCACTGGGGACCGAGCTGGAGCCTCTCTCCCATCCCAACACTCCCCACACACCCAGTGGAAAGGCAGAAGGTGTGTTCGGTGCCCTTGAGCTGCTGCTGGGGCTGTATCCTCTCCCTGAAAATCCTTGGTGCCTTGCATCGAAGCACCCCATTCCATCAATTCCATCCAAGTACCTCAGAGAGTAGTTGGCTGTTTGTTTTCTTTTTTTTTTTTTTTTGGGGGGGGGGGGGGGGGGGGGGAGGGGTGGAAATAGTAGGAAAGGGAAGGTCCTTGGGATTTTACTTCCCATAAAATTCCATTGAGTTGACTCTTGCTCATCTCCACATGTGACCTCAGAGACCTAAGAGGAACTGTCATTGACCAAAATATGCAGAAAATAACAGTTTGTGAAAAACTGCTTAAGTGCAATAGAGATGGATGAGTAAAGAGGTGAGAGGAACTGCTGCAGGGTTTATATGAGTAGAGGGAAAAAAGGAAGAGCACACCATGCACCAAAACTTATGCTGTCAGCACCCGCTTTGTTAGTTCATTCTCTGTCTTTGGCCCTTGGCCCTTGGCTGGGGAAGAGGGGGAGATCTGCAGACACTGGAAGTTTTGAACTTTTCCTGGTCAGCAGGTGAAGAAAGTTGAGAAATGATGTACCCACACCTCATCTGAAAGTCCATTCTCAATCTTTAATTGTATCCAGTTCAGGCTTGCCTTCTTCAAGGAGCATATGGAGCCTCTTCCTGCTGGATACTCACATGCAGTTGGAGAATGTTGGTTGGGATCCGTTCCACGTGGGCAGAATCAGAGCTGTAATCTCCGTCTGGCTCAGTCTGCTGTGGGATATTTCTCAGTAAACACTGAGATGTCTTGCAAACTGCTTCCCCTTTTAGTAACTGCTCTTTGCTCCCAAACTGCAGGTTTGGAGCTTGCTCAGGTGAGATTTTTTTTTGTTCTACTTGGGGTAAAAGTCATAGCAGAATCCACTTAGGGCATTAGCCAGAGAGTCTGAAAGGTTCCCTTGCAAAGGGGCTAGAAACAGGAGGGATGCTGGCTGGCTGGAAAATGCCTCCTTGTGGTACATGTGGGATGAGTCATGTGCCAAGCAAAGGGAGGCAGAATGAGTGCGCAGATGCCCAGGGTATGAGGACAGAGGCCTGGCTCTGTCCTGTTGCGTTAAGGACACACTTTGTGGCTTCTGTGGAAGAGGGACCAAACCCTCTCTGGGGAGAGGACCTGCCCATTGGAAGAGGAGGTTTCTCACATCTCTGTCCCATCTATCGCAGCAGCCAATGAGTGCATGGGCATTCCAGGACCTGGCACAGCCAGCCCGCTCCTTCCCTGTGCTGCTCTGCTTTGAGGAGTCCCTTTTCCCCCAACCCTCCCTTTCGTCCATGCCCTTCTTTTGCTCAGCGATTCCCTCAGGCCTTCGTGATACTCTGGACTGGCAGGGGCTGCTGCAGCCTCCTGCCTTCCCAGGTGTCCTTAGCACAAAGTTCTCCTTAGAAGATGGACCCCCTTGGCTTCAAAGGAGAGTCTCATACCAAGAACCGAAGCATCTAATTCTCCATTCAATTGGTACAACGGCATTCTGTACAGTGTATAAAGAGACCCTCCCCCAACTGTCTTTATTTTGGTTCCTTTCTATAAGGTATAATACATGTTTATAACCTGATGGCTGTTTTTTGACAATACTCATAACTTTTAAGGGGAAATACAAAACAAAACAAAAAAAAGAAAAAAAAAACAAAAAAGCAAAGTATTTATTTGAAAAGTTTATTTTAAAGATAAGAAAAAAATAACCTATTTATTTTAGTGCACCCTCTTCTGTTTGTTTTTCTTCTCTTGCAAAGCTAATAACTGTTACTGAACCACTGCTGAAATGAAAGAAGTAATTCTATGAGTGGCTTCACAAGCCCACTTAGAGCAACTATTCAATAAAAATATATATTAATTTTGAATGGTCTCATTCTTGTCTTCATGGAGAGCAGCAGCCAGGTGATGGCCAGCCCAGCGCATGACTCAGACTCTCGCTTTGGCAGGCTCTTTCTGGCTGATGTGGAGCTGGCGTTGAAGGGGCAGTGCTGGTGGCTGGCCTTAACGCTGGCGTTGAGCGCGTGTTGGGGTGGTTGCTTTTTAACTCTTTGAGGTGCCCACTGGTTGCCTTGTGTTCATGCTTAAGGAAATCCTGAAAAAATCCACTGAGTGCTTTAATGCTGCAGCTGTCCCAAATCCTTGAGGCAGGATATGTCTTCCTCAGCAATGGACGGGTTAAAAATAGGGGGAAAGAGAGGTTATAAATCCCTATGATTTGGGGGTTTCTGTTGCCCTACAGATATTCCTATACCTGCCTGGGGCCCTTTTTTTCTTTTGGTGATGCTACAGGGCAATTGATATCTTCTGCAGAGGAAACTGCTGTTTGGACACAGCTATCTCTGTCCACCAGCTGCAAAATGCACCTCAGTTACCTGTTTAACATCTCAGAGATGAATCTGGGCCATAGAACCTGAAGCTGCCAGGTGACTGCAGTACCTGGTTTGCTCTGCTTGCTAGTTACAGGGCAAAGTAGCTCCCGCTTCTGCATGCACAAAGCCCAGTAACTTCTTCTTGCTTCTAGAGCATCTTTTGTTATAGCCCAGTCCTCAGCACCCCTCTAAACCTTGCGCAAGGCAAACATTATTCATGTATCTCACCAAAAACCTTTTTCTCAACAGCTCTATTGGTTTTGGAGCCCTCTTTTCACCCTCTCTGGCCTTGGAGCATCCTTTCCAAAATACACGCCCATGCCTCAGCTGCAGCATTCAGGATCTGCTCATAGTTGTGCAGTGCATATGTGAATCCAATCCCTACTGTGACTCATTATCTCTCGCTTTGGAAACAAAGGATCGCTTTAGATCATTTGTCACCCATTGGGTCTTTTCAGTGCCAAAGTTCCTTTTTCCCAGACACATGGCCTTCTTTTAACCATATTATTACTCTATTTATTTATATAACACTCCCTTCCCAAACCTACCTCGTTATCCTCAGTTTGTGCCACCAATCTTACTGGCATCTACAGATATTTATCAGCTGTGATTCTGTAGGTGGATGCTGAAGGAAAGCTCAGGAGCTGAACAGTAATGTGTGAGCTGAGCAGGTGAGCACAGGTGGGAATTGGTGATATAGGAAAGATGGGCCAAGCTACCTAGAGAGCAGTCACCTGGACTTTAGCAGGATACAAAAAGGGATTATTTGAAAAAATAGTATCAATTTCTGAATACCCTCCTGTTTTTGTGTAGAGAAAGTCATAATAGTTCTTGTAATCACAACGAATCTCAGTGGCTGGGCTTTTTCCTAAGGATGGGGTGTTTTTCTTGCCTTTTTTTTTTTTTTCCAAACTGCATTCTTCGGTGTTTGTCTCCTCGTGAAGGAGCCACAGAAACACCGAGAGTTGGTGCATGCCGTGACACACGCTGCCGTACACAAGGCCTGAACGCGGCCACACTGAGTCACATACCTGCACCACCTGGACAGGCAGGTCCATCTTGTTGGTTTAGCCCTGAATAAAAAGTCACAAACGTGACCAAATGATGCTCAGATCTGAAACGTGTATTGTGCAGCCAGCTCAGGTGTTTGTACCGTGCTGTCCTAGGACTGGCCTGGGTGCAACAAGTTCACCTCCACCTGCCCTCTGCACAGGATGCTCTCAGAATCCAAGCTGTTCTTCCAGGAGTGGCTTCCCACACTTGTTGAAATCTTCCCTTGCCCTCAGTAGGAGCAGAGTTAGGTGAAGCTCGATTTACCCCTAGGATATATAGTGCGGACACAACACTCTGCCTGTGCTGGTAAACCACAAGATGGGAGCAGCCCTCCCCACGTTGGGAAAGGTGCCTGCTGTGCTCCAGGAGCAAGGGTAGGTGTTTGCAGGGAAGAGGGTGGCTGTCTAGACAGCGGAAAGAAACAAGCCCTCTTAAGAACTCATTCATCTCTTCCTAAGATGGCTAAATAGGTCAGATGACTCATGCCCTGAAAGTGCCTATTTCTCTGCACTGACTACAAAGCGGAGAAGGAGCTCTCAGCCACTCTCTGCACTGAAGATGTCTGAAGTTAGCAGATCTGAACCTCACTGCTGCGGTGGTTTCGGCTGGTCAGCAGGGGAAACTGGCCTAGCACACAGATTGAAAGCACTGCTCGTGATTTCATCAGGGACGGGGATGATGAGGCTAAGGAATATTTAAAAGATAGCTGGTCTTTTACCTGCAGTAAAACCATATAGGTAAGCATATAGGAACCTGGGAATATAGGGCAGTTGGAAGGTCAGACCAGGGTCCACAAGGCCTCTGAAGCAGGAGTTTAGCCTGGTTCACAGAGTGCCTTCTCCTCAAATACAAATATTCATAGCTCCACTGCAGTCATTATTCACATGGGGTTCATGACAGCTTGTTGCTTTGCAGACCTGTTCTAAGAGAAGCACCCACTGAAGTTGCTCCTGACATCTGCTTTGCTTATCGATGTTCAGAGCTGACCAGACAAGCTTGGGAATTAGGACTCTGGAGGAATTATGGGCATGGGATTCACCTTGGCTGTACAGGAGCAGGTGAGAGGGCATGGGGAACTGTGGAGAAACAAATCTTTGCAATAGCTCATAAGAGAAATGGCAGCAACAAAAGGTTCCGTTGTATTGTGACTGCAGCCTTGGGGTCTTGCTCCTTATAGGCAACTAGCAAGTGGGTCTCTGTGACTCCTGATGATGACAGCGTGCTGCGATCATTTTGCAATGTGGGCACTTTCTCTGAAAACACCAAGAAAAGCCTGCAGTTCATGACACAGTCCTAATATTACAAATCCAAGCTTTGGCCCTGCAAAATATCATGAGCTTGGCTTAAAAATCAAGATGCAGCTCACAGCAGATTCTTGTTGTTCCGTTGCTGCTTTTGGCAGCTGCCTGAGTCATGCTCACAAGTCTCTTTTGCCAGACACCAGGGCTAGCAGCTTCACTGAAATAATTAAATGAGCACTGTGAATCTCATGTGAGCCCGGAAGCAGGAGGCATAAACTGCCCCCCGACATCACAGCTTGGAGATCAAAAGTGACAGTGGATGTCCCAGAATATTTCAAAGAGTCCAGAAAACTGCCATGCCCAGAAAGGGTCTTAAGCTGTGACCAAAGTGCCAAGAGCCATCTCCTCACTGGCCCCAGTGGATGATACAGTTGGCAGTGTTTTCCAATGGCCAGTGTGATGAGCTGCGTTTAGGAGGTCTGTCTTCCTATTTTAGATCAGTCAGTGATGTACTCTTTCCCCTGGATGCCTTACTCATTTCTCATCCCTTGTCCTTGACAGCTGCTGACTTTGAATGAGCTGATGCACCTAGTTGCAAGGGCTGCTGATGTTCCTGAGACTACTACTACTACCGTGCTCTTGCAGGTAGAGCCAGCAGCATCTCAGCCTCTGCCTCTGTGGCCGATTGTATTTTAAAGTGCTTCATGAGTTCCTGAAAAAGTGACAAATTCTCCTGACAGGTCAAGTTCACTCCTGTTTCCCACCCGTCTCTCCATATTTCTAATGCTCAGGAAATGGCCAAGGCTGAACAGATTTCTTCCGGGCATGTTCAGAGCAAAATCGTTATTCCGAAATAATACTTCAGATTCCGCTGGGCAGCTTCTAAAGGATATATTTCTTGCATCCTCTTCCCCTGTGTCTTGTTATTCTTAAGGACATTTGCATGACACAGTAGGATCTCTTCCTTTTGATGTGTAATTATCATCTGCAGAAATGACTAATCAATTAAGGACAGTCACTACCAGCATTTCTATTTATTTTTTTCTCATTGAAACTAGAGCAAATTTGCCCTTTTTGCAGGGAAATGCTGATTTTTTTCAGACATTCCTGCTGAAAACTTCCCAGTGGATCTGAAAATTACATCATGACCTTCTTGGTCTCTGCTGTTGTCACTATCAGCATTTACCTGACCTTGCTGCTGACAGTGCACAGGCAGATAAGCAACCCATGCCACTCCCTCCTGGGTCTGCCAACACGACAGTGCCAGCAGGAACTGGAACTTGCCAGAAACAGCTCAGATCACCCTTAAAGAGCAGCTCACTCAGATAAAAAGGTGCCCAGTACTGTAAAAAAATCATAAGGGTACTTCATTCTATAGGATGGTCCACAGATGGTCCGTGATAAGGTTCAGCTATAGAAGTAGGTTCGTCTACATCTAAACTGGGGAACTCAGCCTGCTTTTAGTCATAAAATGCTGTGCCAGAAAACAGGAGGAATCTTTAGATAGGAAGAGAGCTGGGCTGCCTCTTCCAGACATGTCCAGTGGCATCAACGTCTCCTGCTGCCAGGAATGTCCCCATCTCTGCATGCTGTTGGGTTTGCGCACCGGTTCTCTTACTATTGCAAGGAGCTGCATTTGAGATGGACATGCATGGATGGGCAAAGAGCCATCAAGAAACTCTGGCATGCTGTGGGCTAGAGAGGAGAGAGTGACTGGGCTGCAGGGATGAGCCCTGCAGGCAGAAGGTGCTCTTGGTGTCAGTGGGGAGAAGAAAAGTGATGAAAAGGACAATCAGCACAGGGAACAAGATGAGAGATGAGATTCTCAGAGGAACCACCTTACCCTGATGCCAGTCAGGACATTGCCTGGCTGCCCTTGATGGCATATGCAGACAGGCTCATCGGCAAGAGGATTATGCCGTCCTGGGTGAAAAAGTAATGGTGGGTCTCAGCCTGGTGAAAGGGGCTTTGCACTGGGGAGACTGAGGCAGTTCCACATGTGTGTGCACAATGTAGGGAAATGGAAATTATAGTTCAGGTAGTTCAGGGTCCTTATCCTCCCACCCCTCATCTGGTCCTGGCAGCTTTTGCTTAGAGAATTTCCCCCCAGGAAGGAAGGAAACAACCTCCCAGGTAGGTCAGTTCAGCTCACTGGTGCTATTCACTGTACCCACAGAAACTGTCCAATGTTCAGCAGCTACAAAGGGCAAATGATCTTCAGAGAAAGGAGCCAAGGGCCAGAGGAGGTCTGAGGGCCTTGCACTTGCCAGCGTGTAGATAACAAGGGCCTGATGTACTCGGAAAGAAGATTTGCAAGGAGTCAGTGATGCTGAACGTACTGGACACTGGTGTCACCCATTGCTAACTTGAGCATCCTGTAGAGCAGAGGGAGGCTCCCACACCAAAGCCTGGACTTGCCTGGATAGAGCTTCTCTTCTCTCTCTGCTCCAGGAACCGTGTGGCCCTGTCAAGGGAAACCAAGTTGTGACTGGCCCAGAAGACAAGAACAAGATGAAACGGAAAGAGAAGCAGAGCTGTTTTGTAACAGCCTCCTCTCTGGGGAGAGATCACACCACACTGGAGAAATGTCTCTGGAGAGGTATGGCAGGCTCGGAGGTGACCAGATGAATTGACACCAGGCAATTCTCACTGGAACTAATGAGACAAAGTAATTGAAAATAAATGAAGGAACATGACACCTGGCTGATGTATCAGTTATCTATAGCGTACCTTTCCTGAAATAACTGCCTCCCAAATATCCTATGCCGAGGCAAAACCAAGGAGATACACATAAAATAGGCCATTCCAGCAGGGACCTGAAGGCCCCTTTATTTTTAACCAAAGCTGTCAGAAGGGTTAATTAGATGGGGCACAGCAGTGCCCTCTGTTTCGGGTATCTGTTCCCCTTCTCACCAATGGGTATTGCACACTAAGTCGAAAGCATAAAATAGTCTGTCCTTGGGCAAGCGCTCAGGCTGGAGCCCAGCACATGCAGGGGCTTCCCTGACATTCAGCTGTGCCACATTGACAGCTTCACATCAAAGGCCCAGGAGCCTCTGGGAGCACCGGGATGTGTCACTCGATCACTACAAGGGTTTGGAGCAATTAGATCTCTCAACTCATCTAAACTTAAAATGCCCCACAAAGACCCGCATTCCACGTAGTTACCCTAAGAGGCCCATATATACGTAAACATATACAAGCCACAGACCCCCAACCAGGAGTGATCTGAAGTACTTTTATTTTTAATGGGACAAAATGCTGAGTCTTCAGAGCTTGTCATGGACTGTGCCTACATTTGCTGAGAGGTGGAAGCAAATGCATGGTCTCATGTCAAAGGTTTGGACATACTAACACCAGGAATTAAATGCTTACCATAACCCTGGACTCTCCTAAGTGTTATTATTGCTTATCAAGGGCCATGTCCTCCTCCTGCTGATACCCAGGAAACTGGAAGTGTCCAGTTCTTGGGAAAGCAGGAAGTTTAACAGGATTTTGTTGCTGAATCGTTTCACAGCCCAGTAGCCCAGGTACTGCATGTCTCACACTGCAGTGACTGATGGCATGGCCATGCTCTACCCTGAACGCCTTTGAGGTCTAGCCCTTATGTCTGGCAGTAGCTTTTTCTAGGCTATATGGATTTGGCACTGGATGTGCTCCCTGCTCAGGACCAGCAGGGTGAGATTTGGGGGCTAGCTTTATCATCCCAGAAGAGACAGTGCATTGGGTGTGGAGACTGAGGCAATAGTCTTACCATCCTGGTCCATCCACATGGTCCCTTGGCAGCCTGCATCTGCCAGAACGCAGCACAAATACCTTGGAAATGGGACCCACAGTGGCAAATGGAGTCCTTACCAAAGGAGATTTTCTGTCTTTCTCTAACATACTACTTGGTCTTTGGCTATTCCTGAGTGATTTTTTTAATTTATTTTTCTCAGCTGCCTAGATTAGACTTAACCATTGGATTTTCATCCCTGATGAAATGAAGGTGGGTTAAGTCTCCCTTTGGAAATTGCTCCATAAAACCTCTGCTGTCCCATGGAGAGTTGATAAAACTTTTCTTTTCATCCATTATTTCTCTTGTTCTCAAAATGAAAGCAAACACGTCAGAAACAAGCATCCGTACTTTTTGTGTGAAGAAGAGAAGAAAAAATGTCCAAGAGATGGGTCAGTAACTGGAAAATGAGTGACTTTTAAATACAGTAGCCCTTGACTACTGTGCTCTGAGAAAACATGGTTCTTGCAGCCTTGTCAGGGGAGAGCTGAGGTCATGTCCAGAGATCCTCCACATCTGCGGTTTCTCTTGGGCTGCGACACTGCGCCTGCAAAGGTGAGTGGCAGGGCGGGAAGGGCCATCCAGGTGCCAATCCCCTTCCTAGAGACTCCCTTCAGGCTGCAGGGGCTTGACTGTGTAACTTGTGGAGGTTTGGGGTGAGAACATGGTGCCTCCGTCCACAAAGCAGGAACTTTGCTACCATGCAGTCAGTCCAAACTCGGGCAATTTTTAATGGTCCTTCCACTAGAAGGAAGGCCCAAACTTTGCAGCCCCTAACTGTGCTGGCTGCCTGAAAGGGGCAGAGTTTAACACCCTCTTTCTGCACAGAGATGTGCTGCCCATCTTTTTATTTTACTCCTCAGGCCTCTTGATTTTTAATGGTGCTCTTGCTCACTTTCATTAAAGGAGGCAGAGGTGTCAACAGGCAGCCAGGAGCTCTGGTATCCCAGCTGGAATAAACTTCATGAAAAGAGAGCACGAAAAAAAGCAAGCAAGCAAGACGCTCCCTCCCCCTCCACCAGTGCAGCTGAAATCTCATAATGAAATCATGGGCGACATTCTGCTCTGCCCTCTGCCCTTTACGGTGCGGGTTGCAAGGTCATGGAGATGTGGTCCCCCAGTATTGATCAGGACTCTTTGGGGCTGGCATATGGCACCAGGTTTCAAAGACTGAGCAGCTAAAAAAGAATTAAGTGGGGGCAAAGAGTGGAACGTCCCAGATTGAACTCCTGACACACAGGGGTCAGAGATCACCGGAGATAAAGCGGGTTTTGGAATGGCCTGTGCAATGTCAAAAATAAATAAGTTAGCATTAAAAACCAAACAAGCCCCCCTCCCCCTCCAATACCCAAGCTAAAAACCCACCATGTTTAGGAGGAAAAGAAATGGGCTGGATGAATCTGACATGCCAGAGAATAACCGCCTGGAAAACCACTCTGATTTGTACCTAAGAATGAGTGCGATGATGCTGTACATAGGCCTAGGAGTGCTTTGGATATGGGTATCAGTGCACTCCGTTACCTGTTTTTTTTTTTTTCCTTTTCACTTATTGAAGGTTTCTTGTCTCCTCAAGGACAGAAAGACCAACTTGAGAAAGACAAGGAGAGAGAGACAGAAAATAAACAGAGCACCCAATACTTCAGGCTGCAAGAGCATCACTTCTTTACCAACATGAGAAGTAAGCAACAGTTCCAGTAGCCCAGGCTCCAGAGCAGGTACAGATGGGAGAGATGGGGGAAGCCAAAGACTACTGGTTATTTAAGCTTATATCAGAGCTTTTTTCCTCAGCTCTGAGTCACTGTAGCTGAAAGAACAAGCTGATAGACAGAGAATATAGCAAATGGCATGTAAAGAAGGTGGAGAGAGAACTAAGTTTTGTCTCCCCTTCCATTAGTAGATCCGTTTTCATTAGAGGACAGCAGGCATGGAAGATGGTACAAAAATTACCTTTATGGTGAATAACCCAAAAATATTAGTTATAAAGATGGGACACTGTCTCTGGGTTAAGTCCAAGGAAAGGTTATGCCACTGATACCACTCTGAGGGTCTCTCATCCTCGAATCAGGTTACTTTTGTTGTCTCCCTACCATGCATTGCAAATGGCATCTCCTGTGTTACCTTCCAGGTGGAAAGCTCCAACTTGCTTCTGCCTTTGGATGCACAAAATGAGACAGACCCTTGAGGAAAAGGAGAGAGCATCTTTCCCAGATATCTGCATCATAGTGCATTTCTGGTTTTTCACACACTTTTTTTTTTTTTTTCCTGCTGACTCCCTTTGCAGTGCATGGTAGGACATGGGTCCTCAGCTCCAGGACACACCATATGAGTCACTGATACTAACTGTTTTTTTGGTGTCAGAGGAAGGGAAGACTGTCAGGAATCAAGAAAAGAACTAGAGACTTTTTTTTTAGTCATTTCTGTGCTCAGTGGAATTTGCTTTGGATTCCTAGTGTGTTTTAGACCTTGCACAGAGGCAGAGGGACTTGGTAGGAACTGCCATCTCTTCGAGTAACTCCAGGAGCAGCACAAACCCCAGGCAAGATATCTCAGCAATATGTAGCAGCACAAGGCATGAGCGTGCAGGATGAATCTCCTGCCTGGGGCAATGACACTACCATGAAGAAAGGACGAGTGAGGTTATAGGACTTCCAGTGATGTCCAGTTGTAGTAGCACCTTTACCAGGTACATCAGTACTGCCCATTTAGCTTGAATCCACTCTTCCAGACCGACTCACCATAATCTTCACTGGACCCTCAAGCCATGGGAGGGAGCTCTGCCATGATGGGGGCTCTAGGGAGGAATATAGTCTGAGTATGTTTATTAAATTAGCAGAAGCCCAAGCCTCCATTCATGCAGTCTGGATGGACTGAGAGCAGGCAGGGCTGGGAAAGCATCAGATAACCTCATCCAGAAGCAGATCATTCAAGTTTTGTCTTCCTGAGTGTTTTGTGAATGCATTAAGCCTGAGTTAATGCAAGTTGAAGATCTTAAAGTGATTTTCAAGCCTCCTGTTCATCTCTCAGCATAATGTAGTCTCCAGAATTGTATTGAAGGTAAAAGGACTGGACGAAAAGGGCATGAAAAGGAAGAAGCTTCTCTCTGGACTAATCCAGGATATGCTGTGGTCATTACAGTTCCTCCCTGCACAGTAATACTGCACAGGAAACTACACAGTAATGATGATCTCTGTCCCTATTTCATATCTGAGCTGCATAAGAGATTAACATGTCACACGACGCCCATCACCTAATGCTTTACTAAAGCCTCTCAGATTCCTAGTGTTGAGTATCTGGGCTCTTCAAACGAGTTAGTAGGCTTGTTTTCCCTACTAATTTTTGTTGCCTCCTTCTCTTCTTTTGTTCTCCTGGAGCCTTTCATATCCAGCCATAGTGCTCTATCTTCTTCTGCAGCATTGCCTGCAGGGACATGCTCTGCTTTGCTCTTTAATGTTCTTCTCTGTTTGTTTTCTGATAAAATTAATTGCTGGGTGTGATATGTTGCAGGTTAGGGTGCATTTCCAAACACAAGAGCTCATCCGGGGTCTTGTCACCATGCAGTTCTATTCTGGGATGCAAAAACACCACTATCACCACTAGATACCAAAGCACCTGGCCAAAGCAGAGCATGAATATCCTCTCACTGATATTCTTTGCCTTCAAGTAATGCCCTGCAGGTAGATGTAATTGCTCTCATTGCATAATTGACAGGGTTTGGAGATCAGAGGGGAAAAGGAGAAAGAGACTGAAGGTCCAGTTTCACAGCAGCAATTTCTCAAAGCTTCCTTTCTGAACATTTCTAGTGAGTACTGAGAATAAAATTCTCCAATAATGGTGATCACATAACAAATATTTTCATTTTTCTAGCTGCCAGGATTAAAATCTTCAAACTTCCAATGGGCTAAAATTTAGCTCAGCATCAAAGGAGGACAGCTGTTCCTGGAGGAACAGGAAAGCAACTAGTAGTTAAGCACAGTGATGTATCTTGAAGGTTAATTTATGTCTACTCCCTCCCCTGACTTCTCAGGAATAGCAGACAGGACAGATAGAATGTGGTTTTGTACCTTCCTATTTTTATTTTTCAACTGTGTTGGTGGAATACTGTGGTTGGAATATTATCCCTTTCAGACTGCACTTCCCTTTGGATCTGTACTTCTCATGAATGTTGGAAAATGTGTTCTAGAGCTGCTGTGCAATGAGAAGTCAATGCTCAAAAATGCTCGTTTCTTTTTTCCACTTTTCTTGGTGAATTCAGTACCAGATGGCAGACTTACAGCCCTGAGAATGAAGTGCTCTGTTATTGACAGAATAACATACTAGCAGCAGTGAAATCTCCTTTCTCTTTCACTGCTCAGACTCCAATGGTGCAGAGTGAATAATTTAGCATCCATCTCTCATTCAGCAAACATTGCTGGTGAGCTGCGTGAAGATGAATTTTATTAACTGGATGCCTGGATTCAATTTTCCAGCAAGCCCTGTGTGTAAACAAATTGTAAATGACTGCTGTGTAAGTGCCAGTGCTCCTGGCTGTGTACTGGTACAGTGAGATTAGATACCCACATCCTGTTACACCATCTCCTCTGCTCATAAACTATTTCCCAAAACCAAAAGTAACCTTGCTAGTGAATAATCATATTGAATCAATTTCATATTGAAGGCAGCATTTGCAGCAAGACATATTTGTGATTTTTTTTGCTCCCTGGAAACACTCGATCGTGCTGCTCAGCCTGTTCTGTAAAAGGCATTGCAGATGTTATTGGTTAGACTCATGAGATCTAACCAAGAAACATATTTATGAAGCTTTTTTGTTTTACTCCGTTTGTCATTTCCACCATTTGTCCTTTGTCAGGATGTCTATCAGGGGGACCATGTTAGGATATTGAGGGGCATCCAGTCTCTTCAGGCCTGCTAGTTGTCATCTGCCACTCGTAGGACAGGCTGTGGGCCTTTGGAGGCTCCTGGAGCTGCAGTGGCAGTGGAAGCTGGACCGGTGCTGTCAGCCAGGTAACAATATGCTTTGACTGCAGATGAACTGCTGTCTTTGCTGCTCACAAGCAGTGATGAACTCATTGGCAACCCACTGCAGATGCTTACTGATGACTGCCACGCAGGTAGGGCCGGATGGTTCTGCTAGCAACTCTCTCCATTGCTGGTGGATATTGTGGCTATTACATATTTCTGTGGTAAATAATGTAATGTTATTGGGCATTTCCTTTAGTCTGCCATACTCTCATTTAAAAGCACCTGAGGCCTAGGGGTGTACGCGTGCAAACACAGAAAAAGAAAGTGAAATGCTTTTGTTCAGACAAGATATAAAACGGAGATCCCAGGCAGCTATGATGATGAAAAACTCTCTGTCTCTTTTTATGACCAGAGGGTTGTGCATCCTTGCTTCCCTGGACCCCTTCCATCTTGGATAACTCTTTTCCAACTCTTTAAGACTTCCTGTGTGCTCTCAGATGAATATGGTATTCTTCTTCCTTTCCTGTCCTCAGTCAGAGCAGGGAAACACTTGAAAGGTTTCAGAAGATAGTGTTCTTTTAGATAGAGGGTGTATATTGCAGGTGGAGACTGTCTTTAGCAGGACTGGAACAAGCTATAGGTCTGGAACAGACCAAACCTCATCTTCATGGCAGTCTGGCACTGTCCTGCAAAACCTGCACTTGTGAAGCCTTTTTGGCCTTCAGAGATCACCAGGACCTGGCCATTCCTGGCAGCTCCATAGATGCAATTTCACAGCGGATGCAAGACCCCTGCAATCTCATTCTCTGAAATGCTCAGTTACTTTGTTGTATCTTCCATAGGGAAAGAAAAGAAAAAAATCCCACAACCAAACAACCCTTCACCCCAAAATGCTCCAGAAATACAAGCAAGAGACCCAATTCACATCTCCTTTTCCATGAAGCAATGCAATTCTGAAAGACCCAAAAGTTGATCCCTTTGCAGTGTCCTTAAGTTGGATGGTCTCAATGGAAAGACAAATCTCTTGGCTGAAATGCCCGTTGTTTTTTCCCCATGGCCTGGTCTGATTTCAGCGCCAGCTGGGCGGAGAGCTGGAGACCAGCTCTTCTGTGCACTCTCTGCCACCTCCACCATGGCAGAGGGGCAGAGCTCATCTTTGATGACAGAGCAGCTGAGAAGTTGTCACTCAGCCACTACTGGGGCTGTGGACATCTTTTGGGAAAAGTCACACACACTTTGTGGAGAGTATGTAAAAAGTTATGCTTTTGATTCTTCCTGATGCAGCACTGGAAAATATTACCCCAAGTCCCCATCAGGGGAAGGTATTTTGCAGCTTGGGAGATAGATACAGGCAGTCTGAGGGGTTTGTTCCACTGTGCCTTATGAAGGGGGCTGATAACACCTAGATGAGAAAAAGCAGGGCTTGGAGATCAGAATCTATGATGTGCAAACATGTTTGTCTGCTCTCTGCCCTCTAACTCCTTGAGGGAAACTAAGAGCATCCTCAGAGCCAGAACCAGCCAGTACTGCTAAGACAACTAGGTCATCCTCACTTGAAATAACCCATTGGGCAGAATTCGCACTGTCTCCTCAGAGGAGCCTTCCAAGCATTGAGAGTTCCCTGACAAACTTTGCTTTCCTTCTCATATCCAGCCTGAAGCAACATTTCTTATTTTTTTGCCACTCTACTTTTCTGGCTCTGTCTCATATACAGGACTAAACAGTTCCTTGTTCCACTTCAGGCGCGTGGCTGGTCCCGGGATTACTCACAGGCAATGAGCCATTTCCATGTATTTGTCACCATGCCGTTGTCCCTGAAAGTTAGGCTACCAATATCTCATAGCTATAAATAGCCCCATGCCTGTAGGAGGCAGGAAAACACCTTTGAACTCCACCGAAACGTGATGGCACTGCAGACCTGCAAAGGGATAAGACAAAAATACTTGACTAAAAATATACCTGAGGTATCTCTGCTAAGTGCAAGAAGTTGGAGACAACATGAGCCAGCAGAGTGAACAAGTAGAGACTGGGACACAGTGGTCCCACTAAAAGTTTAACCCTTGACTCCCTCTGTGGCTGCTGACAAGTTATTCAACCTACGTATGTTTTCAAGTGTTTTTGGCGTTTTAGCTGCCTCAGGGTTTTCATGACAGTTCCCTGAAGGCCTTGTGTCCAAGAGACTGAAAATTGTCAGGAAATCTTCCAGATGCTGCAGAGTTGCTGAATGATTAAGGCATTTGGAGGACCTTAACAGCATATTGACCACCACAGATGGCAGCAAGGGTGGACTGCAGAACTGAGTTTCTGTAAAGTTTTCCCCTAGGTGTGTTATGCCACCAAATGCCACTTTGTTCACCTGGATAACAGTGGAGACAAAAAACAGTGAAGTCTAATACTTATTGGGGTTTGGAAAGCAATTGTCCTGGGCAAGACATGCAACATACTCCCTCACTGAGGGCTTCCTTCCATCACCCAGGAGTATTTGTATTTCACCACACCTATGCGTGCTCAGAAATTCCTAAATATGGTGATAAGTTTCAGGGATGCGAAGAGAGTCTGGTGCTTCCAACTGCAAGGTCAGAAAGGAGTTGATGAAAGGTTTTGGTTTGATTTGATAGATGTAGACTGGATTCATGTGAATTCAACATGGGATAGAGCTGGATGGGACCCATTGGTGGTCTGTACCACAGATCTCAGCCTGCTCATCCAGCACTGAGCATGGGCTTTGCCACAATTTGGAGCTCAGCTTCCAGCAAAAGGGTGCCTTAAAAGCAATCAGGGAAGCAAACACAGCCCAAATCCACTTCTCAGGGTTTGCTTTTACGTCAAAACTTTCCCTTGGTCTCCCACCTTCCTCCTCCCCATGGCCCACCCTGCTCCGGTCGTCCTGGAAACCAGAGGCCACCGTGCGCTGGGTCGAGTGACAGCCCCACAACAAAGGCGGCTTTCATGGTCCAGATGGGATTGAAGCCTCCCTGGTGCCCCTTCTTCCCCGCTCCCTGCGCACAATGTGAGGGGAGCGAGGACCAGGGGTGGCCTGCCATCCGAGGGGACGCTGAGTGCTGGCCAGCCTTCACGGGTCCTGACTTTCTCCCCCTCGCTGCCTCCTCTCTTGTGCGCCTCATAGGTCAGGGGACAAGGTTCACGGACTCTCAGTTACCAAGCTAAGGTGGATTAAGCAGGGGGTAAGGGGCCATTCTTGTCACTATTGCACGCTGGAGACCAGGTCAGCTGTCCTCAAAACCCCTCATACACTCTGTTGGCTCCACAAGTGTCATTCAGCGTGAAGGAAGTTGTCCATCAAAGCCGGAAGGAGTGTGGGAATACCTGCAGGAGTTTGAGATAGGGACTCAGGAGACAGGGACTTTCGCAGAGCGCTGAGCAAAGGGAGAGCAAAGCAAACTTTGAATCCTGCTGCTTTGCCCTTTTCCTTCTTCTCTCACAAGTAACCAGTAGTTTTCTGGGCCCACCTAAGACAAGGAATTCACCTGTGCAGACCTGGAAAAAAGTTCCCTAGAAAGACTTTGCATTAACTTGGGTAAAACCTGGGGACCAGAAAGCTGTTTCAGAGGAGAATCTGGTCTCCACATAAAAACTGGTCTACTGGATTACTGATGTGTTTGATGTTTTGGAAACATTAGTTACTCCTTGCAAGCCACTGTCTGAGATTCACTGCTGCATTCGGAGGACTGCTCTGCTGATATATAGAGGAAACAACTCAGAAGGATTTGAGAGGAATCCCAGTGTCCTCAAGTAAACTGATTTCTTGCCTAAAACAGAAGTAAATCTACCTTGAAGCTCATGTCAGATTAAATCTTCCCACAGAAAGGTCAAATACACAGCAAGGGCAGGCTTGTAATAACGGCAACAGGGGAACCAAGGAGGCGAATAGGCTTTTTCAAAAATATGAATCAAGAGACAAAAAAGCCATTTCAAGTATACATGAAGGGTACCAGACGTGTTGCTGTATAGATGGATAGAGACTGCTTTAAGAAATAGACCCTAGCAAGTCTGTCCATAATTATCGTATCTGCTTTAATCTGCAAACAAACTCATGAAGGAATTTGCGGCGTCCTTTTTTTTTTTTTTTTTGGAAGAAAGGAGGTCGAGGCGAGGGTCTGCCATACCACTTCTTGCTGCCTTTCTGGGGCCAGAGGCACCATCTGTCCTGGATAATCTGCATGCCGATGCAAGTGGTACACGTGCATCCTCCCTCTGCTTCCACCAGCAGTGGACGAGGGTTAAAACTAGTGACTGGTATGTCCTCAGCTAGGGACATCATCGAGATCTGGGCTCTCAAGGATGCTCTGGGATTCCCTGCCCTCTCATCTCCACCTGTGTCCTCTCCTGTTGTGCCTCTGGCTCTACACGGGGCTGCTCTGCATCGCCAAGTAGATTCCCGCATGCACATGCAGGCAAGCGAGTGTTTTCCCCTCGGGCAGCTGTTTCTGGGAAGTCTCAGATAGAGGAAGGAGCCATGGTGACTGCAGGCAGGGAGTGCTCCTTGTATCCACCCTCCGGCTCCTTCCTGCCCTGCTTTCCTGAAGCCGAGTCCAAACTCTGCCTCAGCTCCTGCCTCCTGCCTTCAGAGCCTAAAAATAGCTCCCCTATGCAGGTTCTAGAGAAGTGCCCCTGGGCTGGAGCTCAGCCCTTGAGAAAAGTAAATAAATAAATAAATGAGACAGTTGAGTTAGTTGGATGGTGAATGGGTTCAGGGAGCAGATCCACTTCAAAGCCAGCAGAGTGGGAAAGAAATCGTGACCTTCCTCTGGACCAGCTATCTGCACTAGCTCACAGCACACAGTGCTATGCGGATAATGGGCCAGCCGTGCCTAGCCTGCCCATGGGAACCAATGGGGCAGAGAGCCATCCTGCAGGGAATGAAGGGGATATGTTACTCAAACTCCTCGCATCCTCGCTGCCAGCCTCTCTGCTGCTGCCCCTGCTTCCTAATGGCTGTTTTTTGCTTCCTTCCTTCCTTCCCTTTCTCTCTTTCCCTAGGATCCACATGTCTTCCAAGAAAGAGCACACAGTGTGTTAATGAGCATCTCTGGCAGAGGCTTCAACAAATGGCTCTTGCCCAGATGGCTGGGCAAGAATGGATCATTTCAGAGGAAGGGAAGGAAAGGGGATGTAGAGGAGGCTGCCTGCATGTCAGACTGATGAACTGGAGCAAGGAAACCTGCTTCCTCTGCATATCGATCTGCTGTCAGGCTGATGGAGAGATGGGCTCCTTCATGCCTACTCAGAAGCATTAATTCCCTGATGACTTCCCCATTCTGGGATGGGGAGGCACATTGTCCTGGAGAGGATGATACCAGCTGGCCCTGCCAAACTGGATGTACAAAGGGAGGAGAGTGTCTGACTCCTGGAGAGGTTTATTTTCCTTAACCTTGCTGCATTTCTATTTAGGCAATCTGCAATTTATGCAATCTGTTATTTATACAATTATGCAATATTAATTCAGCATCCAAACTGGCTGGTGAGAAGTGGAGGGGACTCAGAGCTTTTTCTGGGGAGTGATGCAAACAAGCAAGAGGCTGTTTCAGAACTTGAGTGAATATTCATGGGATATTTATGCAGGATGAGAAGCAGTTTGAGCTGGGCTATATTTCCCAGGATACAAGCTGGTGCTAGGTGATCCCTGAGGGACTTGACTCACTGGAAGAGGGGAGATTGGAAACCTTTGTAGCGGATACTGGTCAGCTTGAGAGGACAGTCTGTGCCAAGGAAGGCTGACATGAAACACCAGGAATGTGTATCCCCCTGCACCCACTCAACACTGACAGGGATGTTTTGAGCATGGGGTAAAATCCTTGCGTCTGTGCCCCAACTCTGCCAGACTCTTTCTTGCTGTTGTATTTGCTCTCCAGATGCCTCTGTGGGGAGAACAAAACAGAAAGAGGATTTCACTGTTTTTCCCATTCTCCTATTTGAGTAGCCAATGGTTGAGTAGCTACTCAAAAGTAGCCGATTTTCAGTGTTTCACAGAAACAAAGAAGCAAGCAAAAAACCAACACTACCCTGTCTCCTTCCCTTGTCTCCCACTGTCCCACTGTCTATGGGAGCCCCTGAAATGCCTTTCAAAAAGCCTGTGCCAATACTACGCCTCATGTCTGGTGCCGTGGAGTAGGAGGAAATTTCCCCTTCACTCTGAATCCTGTTGGAGTGACAAGATCTTGCAAGTGACATTGGAGTGCTGGGGCTCTAGGAAGCCTCTGTTGCCTCCAATAATTTGCTACAAGGCTTGTTGACTGCTGAGCTATGGCTTGCTCCTGCTCTGCCTCCCATGTATGCGCCTCTGTTGTTTCATTGTAAAGAAAATGCTTAAAGTCTCTTCCATTCAGAAGCATCCCCAATTTCATTGCATGGTGCCACTCTGCCATGCCGTCTTGCTGAGGACAAGGCCGCAAGGAGACAGCTTCTGATGCTGTTCCTCATTGGAGCAGGGTCACGTCTTGCAACATCAGAGCTGCCCTGCTTGGTGCAGACTGACCCAGCCAACGTGCACGTTTGCAGCCAGCCAGCAGCCCAGCTGTGTGGTGCCGGGCCCTGGCACATCCCATGTCCTGACGCAGTCCTTGTCTTTATATAGCTGGTGCTTCCTGCGTGGTGGATGTGCAGGGAGAGCTGTCACTCCCTCGCTCTCTGTTTTCCCTGCTGGCTGAGGGCAGGAAGGAGTCAGTGTCCTGGGAAAAAGTAAAACTTGAAAGCAGAGCTTGGCTTTTCATTGTCAGGAGATTTCTTTTTTGATGCATTTCCTCTGGGTTGTTTCCTTTTCATTTGAACATGGGTTAAAAATATACTTCCGCTGACATCACCCGCTGTCCCTTTTCGGAAAACTCTCATGCTGGTCTCTGTGAAAACCCCAGGGCTTTGCATTCCTCTGATGGCCATGAGAAACATGCCTGGAATGAGCAACTAGGCCAGCCTGAGGGCAGCTGACGGGGAAGATGGAAGAGCCTAGCCAGGGAAATGGGATTCTTTGGCGCTTTTTTTCCCTCTGGAGGGGCAAAGGGGAGGGTGTTATTGGTGTTTGTTGGCATTGCTGTTTGCACTGCCTTGTGATTGGGAAATCTGGCCTAGATAAAGACAACTTGGGAAAATTCAGCTGATCCTCATCCCAAGCAAGAGACATCACAGAGAAAAAGGATGAGAAACAGGCTGTTTATGAGGAAAGATTGCTGCTTGTAACTATTATCTGAGCTCTTCTGGGCTCTGCTGGAGAAGCCATTGCTGCACTGAACCCCATTAAATGACATGAGTACCAAGAGATCCTGAGAACTTTCTCTAATGTTCTGTCCCCTCCAGCTCTATCCCAGCCCCATCAGCCTTCTTGAGACCAAGGAGTTTGACCCACAAATGGTGATAGGGTAAGTGAACTGCTGAAGTCCTCACAGTTCATCTCCCAGAGCTGGCTATCCCTGCAGGGATGAGCAATGTCCTGGGAGGCACAGAATCCCTACCCTTCAGTACTTTCATGGCTGGTGGACCGGGAGCATGATTTTTCCATTGCTGTTCCGAGCTGGTGGTGATCCAGTTCAGTGGGTCCTGTGGGCACCGATACCCCTCAGGCCAGGGCAAGGTGAAGAGTGAACATCTAGTTTCAACACACTATGTGTTGATACTTTTGTGTCTTTCCTGGGTCCTGTTTTCTGTCTGACACTCGATAAACAATGAGTCACTTTGGACAAACTGCCCCTGTCCGCTACCGTGGGAGCTCTTTGGGGCCAACCCCTCAGCCTTGGCTGTCTCATGTGGACCAGGCCTGGAGCTTCCTTCCCGACTCTCCATTTTTCCAGAGCATCCCCCTGCACCTTCTTCACCTGTGTATCCTGTGTCAATGGATCTTGATATTACTCCTCATGGAAAGACCAGAGCTGTTTGCAGGAGGTGGGTGGCTTAGGGATGAGCACAAAGGCTGCTTGAAACACCAAGACCTTTTCTGCAGGCCCAGCTGCAACTCTATAGGAGAGGAGATGGAGTCGATTGCTCTTCAGAGCCCACAGGGGATGGAACTGTGGCTGAAGCACTTCTTTCTTGGTTGCCGCACACATGCTGAGAGGTCCCAAGTATCCTGGAGGAAGGCTTATGGTCAGCATTCCCAGATATTTATACAGCTGTGGCTTTGTGCTGTTACCTTTGTGCTGGGTGGCCCTGAACTTCTATGCGATATTTGACCAGGGGCAAGGGGTTCATGCAGTCGTGCCTTGTTGGCTTGCACAGGCAGAAGGGAAAATAACTGGCATGGCATCTGTTGGCGGAAGTTGCTGAGAAAGGATTTCTCCCTGAGCATGAGCTTCAGCAGTTTTTCCATCCTGAACTGCACGAGCACCTTCAGAAACTGAGAGACCAAATGACTATTAGGGAACTGCCCGTTGCAATCAGGTCTCTTTTGTGCTAATTAACTTCAGAGCTAGTTTCAGGAGGAAAAAGTGTCATAAGAAAAATGACTGCGTTGACAAATGGGACATCAACTATTTCCAAATATGCTTTTAGAGAAATGGAATAGTTCCAGTTCAAGTGAACTATTGTTTTCTGATGAAAAACCTTTGTTTGAGACACTTCTGGCCTGCATAAGTTGCAGTCACTCCCTCGGAGAACCCTAGGAGAAGCTAGACCTCCTTTCCACGGCCAGATAAATGATGCAACATCAACCTGGCACACACTGCGATCTCACTGCTCCACCCTCTAAAGATGTGTCACACTGACTGAAAAAGGGAGATCTTCCCCAGTTTTATTTCCATCTCCAGATGCTGCCACCATGAGACCAGATTCCACTGGAGGTTGATGAGCAAGGCAGGAATGAAGACATTGGCTCTGTGTGGGCCAGCCAGCATTGGCATGGAGGGCTTTTTCAAAGAAAGCATGGCAAATTGGCTCGTATGAGCCTGGTGAGCTGGGAGTGGAGGTAAGGAAAACAGCCTGCCCTTCCTTGCAGTTTATCTCTTCAGCTATTCGATCCCTAGATCAGCCAGACTGTCAGCAAGAGGATCTGTGAACCAGACAGACGCCACACTACTGCTCTTATCCCTGTAGAAGCTGCAGGGGTACCTGGAGCATGTGGAGATGGTTCTGTGGATGTTCCTCAGCACAAAAGCCAGTCCTAGACCTGACACTATCAGCTCTTGGCACTTTTGTCATCTGCCTCTTCCATTGTTCTGCCATCTCCACCTTTCCCGTGTGGTAGATGCAGTGGAGTTGACAGCTTCACGTTTGCCTCCTGGAGTATACTGTGCCCTCTTATCCTGAGTGACATCTCCTCCATGCTGTGGTGCTTGTGGGCCATCCACTGGGCAGTCCTATGAGACAGCTCTTCATCTTCCAAATGTTTCCAGAGGGTTATGAGATGCACCCTCATCCCCAAAATAAAGGGTGTGATTCCCAAGCTTTGTATCCCAGTCAGGATCTTAGGCACCCTGGGAAGCTTGAGGGCACTTGGATGTGAAGCTGTGAGCTATGAGCCAGTCCAAGTTCTTAGGCCCCTGCAGCACAAAGGCATTAATGGCACTGAGCTCCCTCCCTGCCTGAGTCCTGGCCCTGCTGCTCTCTGCCCCTCCTGGGTTTGGAGGACCATAAGCACCTGTAGAGCTGTTTGTGGGATGCCACTGCAAGGGGTGAGGATGTCATGAGGACGCAGTAGTGTTGCAGACCGCAGGACAGAGTCGGCGTGCAGGCAAAGAAAGGCAAAAGAGAAATCCACAGAATCGGGCTTCAGGAGCACCTTTTGAAGCTGGGGACGGCCTTGTGGCTTCCAGTCGGGGCTCGATATGACAAACAGGGCAATCGCTCCCTCTTGTGACCCAGTCTGCAAATGCAACAGAGCTGTCAGAGAGCGGGAGTTGATGTGGAGGCTGCTCCGAGGACAGACTTCCTTCCCAAAGTCCCACAGAATGCTCCTTGTCCCATGCGATCCTTCAGACTTTCCATATGAGGTTTTTTTTTTTTTTTAATCTGTTGCACATAAAGTTCCCTGCAGCTGTCCTGGTAAAACAATTGCCTTTCCTTGAAAACCTTGGCAGGGATGCCTGGTCAGGCTGCATGTGAGAGGCCTGTCATGCTGGGTGATGCTGGTTCAGGATACATATAGGAGGGCAACAAGGGTCCATAGCAGAGGCTACTTTTATAGTCCTTGCCACATGATTTTACTTGAAAGCGCAGCTCTTGCATCCAGATGTGAGGACCGCAGATCTGCTTGTGGTGTTTCTTCTCTTAATTCAAGCTGTTCTAACTCTCTTATTCCTAACTTTCTGCTTCCCCTCAGATAGTGAAAGGGCTGTCTCCCTTGTCATGTAAAAGTCAGTAGTGGACTGGATGATCTATGAGCTGTAGACTTAGATGCGAAGCTCATTCATCCTCAAGCAAGTTATTTGTCTCTCTATCCTGAGCTACCCAAAGAGAAAGCAGAAGGCAGCACAGTCTGGGCAGGGTCTGTGATGGTTGGGTTGGTAACAGCACTTTGTGTTTAGTGATCCCAGTTTTTGTCTCTGAGCTTTTGCTGGAGCCCAAGATGAACAGCAAAGTGCATAAGCCAGAGGCTGGTTTGTAAGGGGGGCTGCTTCTTGTACCCAAAGGCAGTTTGGGAAGGATCCTTCAGCTGGTGCTGCTCTCTGCCTCTCAGTCTGTTCAGATCACGCAAGATCCTGCCGTGGTACAGTTACATCAAACCAGAGCCACATGGTTAGACTGTACCCAGATTCATGACCAGGGAGCTAGTGTGTCTCTGATTAAATCCCCTATCAGCATGGTTCCGCTCACAGATGGAGTCAATTATTCATCTGTCTATAGGAGATGATTTGGAATGTTTTCTCAACAGCCACTGCACTGTGCCTGCAAATACAGCAAATTTCTTGCCCTGCTATCACACCTCAGAAGTCCCCTTCCAACTTGTAACCTCAAAGGCTTGCCATCCCCAAAAAGAGGATCCCTGGGCATGGGAATTCCCTGAAAAGAAAGACAAAGGAAAGATTTCCTGGAGTTTGATCTCAAATCCTTCTTGACAGGTGATAAGAACACTTACAGAGAACAACGGTCCAAATTCAGCTCATTTCCTTGCCAAAGAAGGGTGCAACACGACCTGCATGCTTATCCCTGCAGGATGCTGGCTACGTGTGCCTGAGCGCAAAGCACGTATGCAGGGAGGAACTGAGTCAGGAGGAAATGTCAAAGCCCAGCACCCCCAATAAACCAGGGATGCCCCAGCCGGCACAGCAGCATTTCCCTTTAAGACTTTGCTACCTCCCTCTTCCTGCCAGTGAGAAATGATGACATGGAAAAGGCAATTATTGGACACCGGCTGCATCTGTCCATCTCCGTCTTGGGCCTGGGAATGATCTTGACCGACAATGAGCCTCCTTGGTTTTGTTTTAGGGCTGCCCATTAATGGGAAAGCAAAAAAAAAAAAAAAAAAAAAGGCTGAAGATGCCCAAGAGCTCTGTGGGAGAACCAGCATCAATCTGTTGTGCTATAGATCTTGCAGTTCCCTCACTGAACATAAAAACAAAAATTAAAACCATTTACGAGAAAAGTTACTTCCTGGTAATTTATAGCCCTTGGCTCGGGAGCAGCTGGGCAATGGAGTTCAGGCCTGCAGTAGAGGGGGGATGTTTCTCTCTTCACCTTTACTCCATTTTGTAGTATTTTAATTTGGCAAGGGTGTTGCCATTCAGATCAACCCCCAAACTCCCCCCACTTGCACATTCAGGGGAAATCCTTTCCTCTCCTCTATGCAATATAAAAGTCATCCATATCCATATGGTTCCAGTTTGGTGCCAGGACTCTGCTTGCTTTGATAGCCTGGAAAGGTTTGAGTTAAACCTTGATATTGATTCCTCTGTATGGCATGTGAATCTCATGTCATACTGCCCACATTCTCCTTCGGTCACTCATGTTACACGACTTACAGAGAGACTGTTCCTGATTTACTGGTGGCTCTCAAACTTGGACTCACAAAAGTGAAGAAATCTGTAATAGTAAAGCAAATGTTACAGAAAACAGCTCTACTCCAATCCTCTCTCATAGCCAGAACTCCTGTGCTGTCACTCAAGATAAGTTTCCCAGCCTCACAGTGGCAGTTTGGTCTAGCGCCCTACGGCCTATCTTTGATAGACATAGCTGAACTCAGCACCCACACTGCCCTGTCCCTAGTGCCCTGTAGCCTATCCTGTGTTCATCAACCTGATTTAAAAAAGGAGCGTCTTTAAAAGTTCAAAATTAGCCATTGGCATTTCGAACTTGTCTGCATTTCTTTCTTTTTCTTTTTTTCCTTCCTTTTTCTTTCTTTCTTTCTTTCTTTTTTTTTTTTTTTTAAGGAAAGTCCTAATAATGCACTTTTTTTCCTAAGAGGTATTGCTGCCTGCTGGTCTGAGCGCAAAAGCTGTCACTCCCAGAAGTGATGGGCATCTCATGGGAGAGTGCTGTGGAAAAGCAGCAAAGCAGAAAACCCAGAGATGTCACGGTGCAGAGGAACATGGCATGCCTCATGCATCACAGTCCAGGATGTCACTTCTCTCATTGAGATAAATGGGGAGGCTGCCTCGGGAGAACTTGGGAGTCACTTCCACTTAGCAGTGTTCAGGGATGGGCCTGAGACAGGCCCGTAGAGGACAGATCAGTCCACAGTGGTAGTGGCTCAACTCTTCCTGGGAGGATGAAATTGCTCCATGCCGTAACCCGGCAGGGAAGGGACTCGGGCTGTCCTTGAGGGCGCACACACAGACTCAAGTGGCTGAGTTTAAGTCGACACTGCTCTGCCACGTTAGCCAGATGCTGTGTTGGAGGGACAGAGAAAGTGCTTGTGGGCAGTGCCATATGCCACAAGAGGGAGAGTGGAGAGGTGCTGTGTGTTGTGACATAGGGCGACACAGTGGGCGACCTAGTGCTTGGAGGGGTTTGTTAAGTGCATGGTAGATAGAGAGGGTGGCTTGGCTCTGCTTGGCTCTGGGAAGATCCTCCTGACAAGTCCTGCATTCTGATACGGCCTCCTGTTGCTTTATGGCGCTCCCAGGCTTCAAGGTGTGGGAAGTGTCTAAAGTTTTAATGCAGCAGAGTGACAGTCAGGTAGACCAGGAAAAAATCGTGGGGAAGGTAAAAGGGCCAGATGTGTGGTGCTGTGAATGGATGACACGGGGATTTGCTTCTTTGAGTTGCTATCGAGTAAAATGTGCATGCAGGGAAGGAGAGGAAATGTGAAGGCATAAAGGGAATGCAACAAAGAAGAATAGCACTTTTAATTTAAAATGAAATGTCTGGGGAAATGTCTTGACAGAGAGATGTGTCAGGCCATGGAGCATTTCCCAAGGAAGTGCTGGAGATCTGGGGAGGGGAGTACACAGAAGCAGATTAGAGAAAATACTCCGGTCATAGTGAACCATCCAGCACAGCTGGTGGAGCAGAGGTGAACCGAATGAGAGAGTCTGTTTGGCCCCTTCCACTCTCAGGTCCTACTTGTTGCCTCAAGCTGCAGATGTGGTTTCTATTCTTGCACTTTTATCACTCTTTTAGGTTGTAAAAGACCAGACTCTTTCATCTTCAGATTGAGCTCAGAGATTCTTCACTACATAGAGAAAACTCTTGAACTTAAGAACTACCTGTCCCCAGGGAGATGGTTTCTTGAGCATGAAGGAGGTAAAGTCCAGCCTGGTGGGAGATCCACAGGGGAAGGCAGATGTCATTTCTGCAGACTCCCAGGGGACAGATCCCTCCAGATCCTGCCAATGCATGGACCTGAGCTGTGTTTAAGACCTGCATTTCCATGTGCCTCCTTTGATTCCACTAATTGGCCAGCGAGCTGCAGGAAGACCCAAGTGCTGTGTTAAAAGGATGAGATGAAATAAGAGTACAGAATAAATCATGAGCCAATTTCCAGCATTTTCTTGGCTGAAATGGAATGGCTAATTATTTTGATGGCGGAATTAACATAATTACTCTACCCACTGGCCCAGGCCAGACTGAACAGTGAGAAAAACAGGTTGATATTTCAAAGGGAGATGTTTATGGAAGTGATTGAGTGAGTCATGGGACTTCAATATGGGAAGAGATTGGCTTGGTCATATGAAGCCAGGACTGCTGTGTTGACTTGAGCACCCTGTTTGCTCTGTGCAGCTGCTACTTCTTAGACAACAACCCTGACTTCCCATGCAATAGTTCTGCTTCTCATGCACAAGCTTGAGTGAGTGATGGCTGAAAGCAAAACAAATTTGAAATACTGTAGCAGAAGAAAACTGGCAGTTTGTAATATATGTTTAGTGGAGCAGGACGTAACAAGTCCTCTAAACAGCCAGGGAAATTAATCTCAGAAAACTTTCTTAAGGGGCACAGTCTTACAGGATAATTTGTACCTAGTGCTCCCATTTTCAGTGATGTTAATCTGATTTTATAGCAAGCAGGCACTGTCACTGTTTTGCTCTCTTTTCTAGTGTTGGTGTTCCTGTTTTTCTGCACTTTTATACAAAATCGTCTTACGTTCCATGCATACAATATTGCAATTATGGCTTTTGGAAAATGTAGTACTTTTAGGACTTTAATTTTTCTGAACTGAGAAGCTTAATGTTTGCTTTAGATTCTTGTCTTTATTTAAGATCCACCTTGAGACCAGAGACTAAAAATTGGAAGGAATACATTCCACATTTCTTCTCATTCAAATGCTTTTAGTGTATACTTTATAGTGAAATCTTATTCCAGATCTTGCCTCTTTTCAGATCTCCCATTTGAGCTGCTGTCTCCTGCCCACTGCCAAATTGGACAGGAGGTCTGGAAAACTGCACACTCCTTTAACTCAGAGAGTAGAGGACCATGATGCAGGGACTCCTGGTATCATCTTCCCTGCCAAGCAGGGATGTGGATCAGGACATTGTTTGGAATGTCTTCAAGCACCTTTTTCCATTCTACATTAAGGCTATCTGAGGCAATGAAGCTAGAATCAGCTAGTCTCCTGAGGCTATAACCTTGGTGTCACTACAGTGTCATGGCTTAAATATTCCTATCCCCTTACAAGTGCTTGGGGATTATATGACAGCACCTGTGATGCTAGGAATAGGCTTTGTTAAGCCGTGAGGTGCTGTGCAGTTCTGGGTTTCTCTGTGATTTGTAATGTTTGAAAGAAATTCTCATTCAGCTTAGGAAAAAAAAATCTGATTAACAAAGTAGAAACCTTTTAATGACAATCTGAGATAATGTAGTAACAGAGCCTCCAGCCACCCGAGTTTCCTATGAGGTTATCGATTGTAGAACAACATTTGTATATTGTGTTAACATCATTCGTAAGGAGGACAATCCTTGTTTACTTGTTTTGTTAACATTGGAAGACTCCAGGGCCTTCCCACACGCATTCATTTGCATGTTTCTTCCAATGAACAGTAATAAAATATTAATATCATTAAAGGAAGGGGGGAAAGTAGGAGGCCTTGGACTATTCCTCTAACTGAATGAGCGGTTGATCTGAATGTTCTTGGCAGTTGAGCGAGGGAGGATGAGGGTGATGAGCGCCCACCTGTCTAAACAGGTCCCCTGGCCCTCCTAGGGGATTGCAGGGAGCATCCTGCCTGTGTCTCCCCCAGGAGCCCTGCAGCTGCACTCCTGCAGGTTTGGTGACATGAGGATGATGTTTTGGAAGGTTGCCTCGAGTCTCACACCAAGACTGTGGCTGGTAGAGGTGTGTATCCAAAGGAAGAAAACACCTGAAAGCAGCCCTCTGGGCCTCTTGGTCCCCCACTGGTTTCCAGTCCTCTTTCATTCTATTTCTTGCCCAAGTTGGCCTCATTTTGCACCCTGCGACAGCTCACATCTGCTCTCAGCACATCGTGCTCGTCAGCAGGAACGATGGGAGGGATTCCTTGAGCACATGGGCTTTCCATGCCAGTGCTCAGAGGCCTGGACAACCATGCTGGCTCCTGGGATAGACCGTCTGCTTTTATTTCCTTGGTGAAGGGCAGAAACACCCTGGACTACAGGAGTTGAAGTCATGGGCTAATCAGGATGTATAGCCAGGCACTGAGGCCATGTATATTTAATGAGCCCTGTTAAAGGATTTTTAGAAGTGCTCTCCCTATGGACAAGACGATGACTTCTTTGTTTATAATTTTTTTCCCTTTCCTGTTGCCACTAATCACTAACTCTCTGCTCCTTAATGGCACCTTTGGGGAGCTCCAGGGATGACTTATTTATTTATTTATTTATTTGCTCCACACTGGAGAAAAGTCCCCTCCCTCCATGCCATCAGCACGGGCAATCTCAGGGCCTGTCTCTACTGCTGCTGGGGATGAGCAGCGCAGACACAGCCCTGCTGCAGGCTCAGCTTCAGCGGGTGGGCAGTGCAAGTCCCTGCCTTTGCTCTGGCGCTGATGGGTGAAGACCTGTGTAGCCGTGCACCAGGATGATGAGGATGATCCACACTGCTTCCTCTGGGTGTGTTCCCCGTCTCAAGGTGCAGTGGAGGCTCTGGATCCAGGGAGAAGTTTGAAGTTGGTTTATGGTGCCTGTCACGTAGCACTATGCAGTACAGTTGGCACATCAGCCTCCTCTCTCTTTGCCTGCATCCATCCTGCCAGTTCGCAGCCCTCCCTTGGAGGCCAGAATTGACTGTGAGTCCCAGGGAGTGTGTCCCCATCAGCTCCTGCTCACCTGGGGTCAGGAACCCTCTTCTGCTCCCTTTTCCCTCCAGGACTCTGGGACCAGATGTCTCCTCCTCGCATCTCCCAGGTGGAAAAGCCCTGTGTCCGGTCTTAGGCAGCTGGCTCCAACTCCAGGAAATCCCTGCTCTGTGCTATCACAGAGGCAGCTCTTTCCAGCTCTTCCCAAGGCCTTTTCTTCTTCTTCATGGTTTTGCTTGTGAAAGGAAGGAGCAGCTAAGCCCACAGGGACTTCAGGGGGAGGAGCGAGCAACTCATAATGTTAATGTTAATGTAGCACACCAGGGCATCCCATTTCGCTCAGCCAGCCTCTGGTTGATGTGACCTACTTTATAAAGGAGATACTCATGCACTTAATGCTGTGTTCGTGTGAGTGTGTTAGATCATGTCCTATTGGACCTCATCCTTCTCTCTCACTATGGCCTCTATGAGTCCAGGTGACTATATGCTCCCCATCACTTTGATGCAGTCCTCCAGGACTTAGGGATACACAGTGATATACTGTGCTTGAATATAATTTAAAACCAAAAATATAAGCATACCATGGGGGCTCTTGGCCTCATGCCGCTCTGCTTGTAGGAAACTGCAGTCTATATGCTATCCTATATCTACTGATATCACTCTCTCTAAAATTTCAGCTTCATTAGTGCCACAACTGGAAGGTTTAACCACTAGATATCCTAAGATTTCTCCTCTGATATAGATGTCCCAGAAAGAGTTCTCCTAATTCCTTAGTCTGAAACTTTGGGGAAAAGTTGAAATTCCAAAACTTCAAGTAAAGTTCACTTTAGCCAAGAACAGTCCCAGAAGGCAAAGCTGGGAGCGTTCAACACTGCCTGAGGAGGGTTGCCTAGTCCTGACTGATATAGTTGAGTACCTTGTGTTGTCTAAGCGCCCCTACGGGCAGCACTGGGGAAAAGGGAGGCATTCTAATTCCTGGAGTGAGTAGTTTTGAACCATTCCTGAATACTTCCCTTACTCTATGGCCTTAGGACTCACTAGGGTCTCCTTTTTTTGCCACAGTTATCAGGGCTGAAGACCAGAGGTCCAAGGACCAGATGCAAAGTTTGGATACTACACAGGGTGGGGAAGACAGGGTGTAACTCAATTTTTGGTCCAGAGACCTAGCTGACAGCTATGATGTCCTTGGTGATCCTAGATGTGTACCTGTTTAGAGAAGCCTGCTTGCTTGCTAACCTTACTTTGAAGTCTTGGTAAGTATCTTCCATCTCACACAACTTCTTTAAACATTGCCAGTGGGTCTTAGAAATTTCTTCCAGGAGAAAAACAGTATTGTTTTTTCTTTTAGGATGATTTTTTTGGAAGTGGAAAACAGAAAAACCCTGCCTGCTTTCCAGGGAAAGTGTTACTTCTTTAATTTTGTGGAGGAACAGAAGAGTTCAGAGCTGAAACCTGCTGATGCCTCCTGAGGCTTGGAGATCCAGGGTCTGAGGCTACATCTTCCTCAACAGGCAGCTTGACCTCATCCCCTCAGCTGCTCTCGCTCCGTCTAGGAGCACCCTAGGCAGCACCAGCAGCTTGGGGTGGGATGAAACCTGTCTCTGGCTCTACCTGCTCCTGGAGGCAGCGGGATGGAGGGCCTCAGGACACAGGGCTTGTTCTCGGTGCCTCCCATGTGGAGGGGCTGTCATAGTTGCTTCTGGGAAGCCTTTTTCACAGTCTTTTTTCCCATATAGGAAGAGGCAATCCTGTATGGCCTGTCTTCTGTCCCAGGCTTGGATCCCATCAGATTCCCAGGCTTCTACCACTGATACAGGGTCCCAAGGTCTTTCAAAATCTTTTTTTTTTCTTACAAGGCTACAGATTCCACAAGGAAGGCAGAGGATTTTGATCTCCCTGTGGCCACCCATTAACCCCGATCAGCTCACAGAAGTCTTCCCCATTCCCTGTCTCAGGTAATGTAATGAAATTAGAGAAAAATACAGCCTGTCCTAGCACCATGCTCTTCAGAGTTTAGTCTGCTGCAGGCCAGGTCTGCTCAGTCTGCTGACTGGCAAAAAAAAGTCTTATTCCTACTTGCATTAATTTGCACTTGGTTCTGTTGTTGGCTCTTCCTCCAAGGCGACCGGTAGTGCTTTTTAATTGACTGGAAGGAGCCAGCTGAGTTGATGAAGTGCTCTCCAGGGCCTGAGTCTTTTGCTTGTGTAGCCCTCTTAGCCACTGTTAGGTGGAGCGGCAAGAAACCAAGGTGGTGAACTGAGCTGGTTCTTCTCTGTGTGGCTGATTAAATGTACCTATAAATCTACAGTTGGAAACTGGCTTTGCAGCCCCCATCTTCATCCCTCTGCTTGGAATGTGGTTGCTGCATGCTAGCAGGAGGAAAAACGAGGTTTTTAAACTTTGCTTCTGGCTAAACTACTCTGTTTCACCCACATTGTCCTAAGAGCTTCATGAGCATCCAGGGACTTTTTCTGCCACACGTGGATTTGTCCAGCTTGCTTTAGTGAAGTTCCCTGAGCAGTGGAAGGCATAGCCACCCCATTGGGGAGGGCTGCACTGTGATAGGAAGAGGCAGTCAACTCAAGAGAGAAGAGTAAAGTTCTGGCTATGAAGCCCTGTTCCATGTCATTGCAGCATACTGACATGATCCTCTTTCCAGCCTGGTCACAGTTTCAAGGTAGCCTAGCCAGGACAGAGGGCAAAAGGAAAAAAATGTTATAGATCCAATATACAAGCAATGTCATAAGCCGATGAGCTGTCTGGCAACCAGAGCTTTGTTACCATGGGTTCAGCAAGTTCTTTCTAGCATTCCTGAAATTATCAAACATTCATGTCTGCAGCACCAAACTTTTCCCAGGTCAGGCAGAGCTGCCCACAGAAGCAGCTAGCTGCTGGTGCATGGACCTGCCTCACACCCAGCACCCGAGGGTACAGAGAGCCAAGGAGCTCAGCCGTGTCTATGGATCCTTGCTTTAGGAGCTGCCCTTCTGCCCCAAGCACAAGACGGTTGCCCACAAATGCTCCACTTGTTCAGGAGCTTGCTTTCTCTCCTGTGCTCTCCCCCAGACCTCGCCTCCGAGAGAATGGGCACTGCCAGACCTGAGGTATATATACGATTCTTGGTGTACTAAGATCAAGAGCAAGGATACCCTGGTACACATCACAACATGGTTTGGATCCATCTCATTCAAAACCCACTCTATCTCCAAGTGATGTTCTTCATGACCTCCCTTTTCCAGTCTGATTTCTGTGTGGTTGATGTCAGAGCCATACGTCAGTCTGGCTCAGGGTCTTGCTCTGGATGCGACCCGACTGACCAAAGCAGAAACTTTGGATAAAAATGTCTGCTTTCTCTGCTCCCAAACTATTGTATCCCACAGAAAATGGATAGACAAAGCACCTAAATGCTGTCCGACACTTCTGTGCATGTTTTACCCTTCCAGACAGCTTTCCCAATCTGAGGAGGCTGCAGAAATGACTGCACCTGAGCTCTGGTTCCCAAAGCCCTGCGTGCTTCTGAGTGTGTGTGTGTCTGTGCGCACGCCATGCAGGAAAGTTCTGCAGCAGTGCTAATGGCACAGAGAAAAGCCATTAAAGGAGGAAGAGTTGAGGTTACAATATTGTGCTGAAAAGTTTATTGCTGCCTGTAGAGACATCAGGTCTGTACTTCCAGGATTACTCAGTGCTTAATGCCGAGTGCCTGCATATTACTTTTGCCGGGAAGCCCATTTGGGGTTCTTCCAAAACGGAAAATTTAAAGGGCTTCCCTAATAATTGTGCTCTCCAAAAAATAAAAAAATAAATAAATCCAAACCCAACTCAGGAACCCGAATTGAAGCAGTCAATGTGGGAGAAAGGCAGCACTCTGGAGTCTGTGAGAGGCAGTCCTGCTGTCTGAGCTGTGGATGGAACAGTGTCTGTATCTGGCACTTGTGGGAAGTGACATTCATATTTGTTCTCTTCCTCCCTATTGTCTCTAGGGACTTGGCCGCAGAGAGAAAAGTTAGTAATTTTGGTGCATTGCGCATAAATTTGCTTGGCAAACCCTTCTCTAAATCTTACCGCCATAAGGAAACTTGTCTCCAAAGAGTTGAGGTGACTTGCTCACATCCTTATTTTCCATCTCCTCTTGGCACACGAGACAGAAAAGGAGAAGCCAGGTGTTTTGCGCCCCAGTCTTACACCCACACTGTTGGACCACTCTTTTCCCGACATTGAGTTTACATCTGCGAGTACAATTGGTGTCTAAAATAGATGGAGACTGGGTGGTGCAGGAGCAATGATTTAGAGAAGCTGTAGTATTTCAACCCTTTCATCTCAGTTCTTGCTTCTCTTCTGGCATCTAACCACTATTTGAAATCAATGAGAGTAAAGTGCCAAGATGCAAGTTGGACTCTGTGTCTCTTTGCAACTATTAAAACTTCACATTGGCACTGCCTGGAAAGTGAGTTGAGTGTGAATACAAGAGTCCATGGACTCAGTGAGAGCCTTCAAATTTGTTGTACTTTTTTTTTTTTTTTTTTTCTGGAGGTAGGTACGTATCTCTCCACTCCATCTCAATAAACAAGGCATCTGTGAAGGACTGACCAGAACTAGCTCCAGAAATCTTCTGAAAGGTCCCAACCCAATAGGCTGGATCCAGGGGACCCTTTTTCATATTCAGAAAAACTCAGGTTCAAAATCAAAGAGACTTGAAAGCCTGAAGGCTCATCTGAGGCTGGCTCTGAGCTGTCTCCTGAGCTGTATCCATCTTGGGAGAGGGAAACCTGTGCATCTGAAAGCTAGTAGAAAAAAAGTTAAGTTGATGAAGATAGGTAGGTAGCATTGCAGGTTATGGGGAAATAATGGAGTTTGTGAATTGGAGAGAAGAGTGTTTTAATCCCAGAGAGCTGTGAATTTCTTTGTAAAGACAGAACACTTTGGAAAGGAAGTATTGTTGACGACGCTGACCACGTGTTGACCACGTTGTGCTCTTGCAGTTTCTGAGTCTGCGTGCTGCAGGACCTCAAAGCCCATCTACCTCATCCTCTTTAATGCCTGAAGTTGTATTGCTGTTCTTTATAAATCCTGCTGGGAAGAGCTGGAAGAACAGACACCACGGAGTCCTCTGGGTGGAAGCCTGGCACACAAATCCCTTTGCATAAAGGGAATGTCAGCATTTCTTCACACAAAGGGAATGTCAGCACATATCCTGCTTTTGCTCTCCTGAGAGATCAGCCATTCACTCTCTGAGCCACTCGAGCAATAAGTTCAGTGGTGTACATTAGATAGGACTGGTCCAATCCCCACAGAGTGAGACAAGGAGTTGTGAACTCCAAGGAATATGCCCTGGTTTCTCCACCCTCTCTCTCTGTAGTTCCCTCCCCAGGCCTCAGTTTCCCTACGTGTGCAAAATGGAATTTGCTCAGAGCTGGCAGTTGTTCCTGCAGTGCCATGGGAAGGGGCACTGACTTCTGTGAGGATCCAGGGACTAAGTGGTAGAGAAATGTGTTTTGAAGGATCCAACTCAGCCACCCAAGATAAGACCACTAAACCACTGCAGATGAATATATGCACAACCTGTTTTTCCAGACATGGTGATGCCTCCTCTAACCAGAACTTTGTCCCAGTGTTCCGTATCTCACCGTTAGCCAAGATTTTCCTGCTGTTTAATCTCAAGCATCTGGCTGGTGTTTAAATCTATGACTTCTTGTCCCATCCACCAAGGACCTTTCAGGAAACACCTTGCACATTTAGATGCATATTAATGTGTTCCCTTTCCAGTATTCTCTTCTTGGCCTTTGCCATTCTTTCTAGAAATCTTACCACTGACTCTAGATTTTTGCCAGTTGATCTCTCTTACTAGATATTGTCCTGTTTCTACATCCTAGTGTGGTGGTAGGTTGAGCCTGATTGCAGCTAAATGATGGTTATAGACAAAGAAAGACAAGAAGAAGGGATGAAAGAGCATTATCTTAGTTTATTAGACTACATAGTACCTAGAAATGGGTTATAGTATCTGATATCTCTGTGACTGTTATGGAGGAAGTATCATAATCAAGCTTATGGGTCAGGAGACAAAGATAAATTTAACTATGAGAAATGGGAAAGGGAACAAAGACCTGAAAGAGAAGCTCTGGAAGAGGACACATTGCTGGTTAGTCTTGAGTATGAAGACAATGAATTTAAGGTGTGACACATGTACCTCATCTCCTCTTTACCATCCTCCAACCCTGAAGTTTTCCTATACTAAGTGAAGGGCCAATGACTTTACATTCCTCGTGGAGCCAAAAAGCACTAAACCATACCATGGATCTGGATTTGCTTCAATTCCCAGTTAATGTGAGTAGCTCTCAAATTTATGCAGAAAGAACTGGTGACCAAGGCATATGATCATTAAAAGACAGTGAAATACTCTGAACAGGTAATAGCCAGGACACTCAAGAACAGAATAGACTTCATGGGACAACGTCCACCTGTTGCAATCCCCCAAATCAACTTCTGGCATCTTCAGCTTATGAAGTCAGGCAGGCACCTCCTGATGGACTGCTGAAGTACATTACCTGAGGATTTGAAAGGAGGTGGAGATGGATCAGTGCTGGGGAGGTTTATATACTTATCACATCGGGCTTAGGTGAGTCAGGATAAGATCCCTGATTTTTTTCTTTCCTGTCTCATGTTCCCTCTACTGCTCCAGGTGTCCAGCACAGAACTTTTGAACTGTATCACTTACTGACCTGATGACAGCTAAAATATTGCCTGGGAAAATAAAGTGAGGCTTGGCCTCTCCTGGTGTTTTTCCACCATTTTTTTTGCTCAAAGGGCTGTCTTACCTTAGGGGAAAAAAATCCATTGCTCCTCCCTTGCCTTCCAGAAATCTTTCCTGAGTCCCAGCCTACAACATAGTTCCTGCTCTGCTGGTCACTGTAGAGGGTCGGAATGCTGCCTAGGCTGAATAACACTGATCTATTCATATGCAGCTCTTTCCAGTATTTTTTTTTCAGAGCTGCTGCGAGGCAAGTTTCTGGTTCACTCACAGAGGCAAGCTTCTCCAAAACTGCTCTTTTCATCTCCAAACGAAGGGTCCTGTGATATAGAAGTCATTGGCAATGGGGAAAAATATGGGGAGCATCCATTCTTTTACCATTGCTTTTCTAACCAGAACTGCACTTTAAAACCAGGCATTTCCTTTCTTGAGTCAAACACCTGTTTCTGCTAAAAAACCACCCACCACTGGTCAAAGGAAGACGCTCTTACTTGAGACACTAGTATTTTATTTCGGACTGATCCATTTTTCTTTTAATTCAGATCAATGTAGGTTAATTGAGAGCAGCTTATTTTTACTTCTGCTGGTATCTGGCTGCCAAGATCAATACCAGTCATTTCCACTTAAACCATTGTAGCTTTACTGGAACTACCAGAGCACCCAGCTGTCCGCGCAGCGTATTATGGACCAGCCCCGTTCATGTGGTTCCTCATGTTATAATTGTGAGCAGTCCATCGTCAGTCTGGCTGCAGTGGCATCTTCGTAATGCTGGAAGGAAATGGAGACATGCTCAGCCTCAACCAGCGGCCATATATTACAGCATGAAACATTTGCACACTAAAAATACTCAGTGAGGGGCAACCATTCATTGATTTCTCCTGCATTAACGGGGCCGCAGAGATCCCTCTGGCCACCCTTTGCCGCTAGATGGGGCAATGCAGCAGCAGCTCAAGGCGGCTTCCCTCTCCCGAAGATACCGAAGTGACGGCTTTGCTCAGCTCGGGGGACGAGGAGCCCTGTGTTCTTGCACTCATCTCCCCTTATGCGAAGTTCCGTGGGGCTGTCTGACCCCCTGTCAGTGTTTCTGTAGGAGCAAAAACGTTCTGAGAGGGGCGGTGGGTTCAGGAGTGCTGCATCACGTCCTAGATGTGCTTGGTGAAAAGAAGTTTCACTGGCTGAGATCACCAGGGAAGGCACAGCTTTCCTGGGAAAATGATGGGGATGTGGCCAGGATGGCCAGTGCAATAAGGGAGGGACAGTCCCCTTCACCCCTGCACAGCTGTCACCAGCCCTGAGAGGGGGACTGTTTTCTGACCCACAGCAGCACAGTGCAACGTGGACCAGCCAGGCAAGCCTGTCACTCTGTGCCTAGAATCTCCCTGCAGATAGTCACGGGGCAAGTGTTTTGCTGCAGATGGAACTTCTTCTCTTCAGCCAACTGAACAAAGCTGCTGAATGAATGCTGAGAGCAACAGGTAGCTGCCGAGGCCGAGGTGGAACTAGTGAGACCCTGGGGGATATTCCACATGAGCCAGATGGCTTCAGGGAGTGGAAAGATTTATGGTCGTGTGTTTCTGGAAGACTACGAGTGACAGCCCAGGTAGGAGGAACCACTGTCACCTGTTGTTGGCCCAGGCTGGGGGTGTGACATGTTCTGCACCTTGCTGTCTTTGCAAACCTGGGCAGATCTGACAGCAGCCCACAGCAGCCCAGAGCAGCTTGAGCTTGGCTGAATGTTACATGGGGTTCAAAGTGGCTCAGAAAGAAAAGAAAAAAAAAGAAAAAAAAAAAAGGAAGAAAATTTAAAAACAAACAAAAATACCCAGTTCAGACAGGACCTCTGGAAACAATTCACCTCTTCTGAGCTCCAAGAATGAAGCTCCAAACCAGAGGTTAGATTGCAGAAATGGTATGGGTTGGAATACAGCAGCCAGAGAGTCCTGGTCATAAATGTCAGCAGATAACTACTCTGGCCAATTTTCCTTAAGCAGAACTGTTTTAAAGGGTCATTAAAAATTGTTGGTGTCCATAAGTTGGGACACAGAGGCTCCAGCCCAAGTCTTTTATTCCCTCTGGCTGTATCAGTCAAGGCGATGGACTTCAAGAAGCCATATGTCAGCTAAATGTGTCTCTAATTGATTTGTGGATCTAGATGGAGTGTAAACATTTTACCAGTCAGAGAGCAGCTGATCAAGACGGGAGAAAAGATGATGGTGGGAGGCAAAAGGAAGAGAGACAGTTTAGTGTGAAACACTGGGAAAGCCTTGAAAAAACGACTTCCGGAAGGGACTGCAAAAGCCCTGTTTATTCCTGCCCCTCCACAGGGTTCCTCAGTAATGGAGTCACTCCCAGGGAGAAAGTAAACTCCAATTAGGCAGTTGGAAGGGACAGTTTTCAATCCCATGCCTGCCCAAAGAAGCCATGTCAGCTCATGTTATGGAGATGGGCTGGTGGCAGGCAGGGGAGCAGATGGGAGCAGCTTGTGGACAACAAAGGGTGTCCTGGGAATCTTCCCCTCACAGAGATGCAGTCTGGACCCCCCCTTTCTCCTCTCTCCCAGCAGTGGTTGACTGGCCTCAGGCTGACTTGTGCTTGGCTCGTCATTGATGCATTCACCTCCAAAACACCCTCCAACAGGGCATGACCCATCTCTCCACCAAATTATATTTACTCATCTCTTTGCACAGTGCCTCTTTTCTCTTCTTCCTTTGCCCCGTGCATCACCCAGCCATTCCTCCTCTTCCTCCCCAGTCACTTCTGGATGTCCAGTCTCCACAGATGAACACCATTTTCCAGGCCCATGGGTGACCAGCTACCACTGCTCCAAAGGCATCAGCTGTAATAAAGCAGTAAAATGCTTTACCCACTCTGTCACCTAGACTGGTGACACTGGATGAAGCTGACAGGACTGTTGCTGCTGCCTGTATGGTGATGATTATTACTGAGGCCTTAAAAGAGGTAGATATGGGCAAAAGGATGTCCCATATTGTTGCCTGTCAAGAACCAGAAAATAGGCACCAGCAGTCAAGGGCAGCATGTAGGAAAGTAGACGTGAGCATGGGGTTTTGTGGAGTGAGAGGGATGAAGAAAGAAGGAGGGTGAGAAGCATACTGCAACCCCATGTCTGGATAGCAGACTATAGTTATTTCCTCTTTCCATCTTTCATGCTTTCTTATGTCTGTTCTTGGCTGGTTGCGAATGGGCCATTCATGTGTTACCTTTTGTCCAAGAGCACAAGCACTGCTCATGCCATTTCCAAAACTGTACATTCAGACATTGAACTTCACCCAAAATCATGAGGTTTAGGTGGGAAAACTAGAAATCTTAGTCTTTTGGTTGTCTTTAGAGCCCCCTTTCAAGCTTTTACTCCTGAGCCACAAATGGCAGGGTGGTGTTGGGGTTGCATTTTTCTAAGCATGAAAACTAAAACCCATAAGAAACCTTCTATTCCCATCAGAGAGACTTCAAGAAATAGTCGGCTCCAATGAGCTTTTGTGATAAAACTGCAAAACCTGAAAGACCTACTTCTGTTACAGAATATTGCAAAACTTTGTGTTGGGACGAAATACAACAGATGTTGCTCCAAAAAAAAAAAAAAAAAAAAAGGCCTTTATCTCTCTTTTTCTCTCCAAGCCTGTGTTACATAAACTGGGAAAATAGAGCTGAAACCCATTTGTGAGTCTCAAGGAAAGTTTAATGAGAAGCTCTGATTATATAAAAAAAAAAGAAAAAGAAAGAAAAGAAGATGGAGAAAATATTTAAAAATGGCAAAAAGGGTTTTTTTGGGGGGTGGTAAAAGTTGACAGACAGCTGCTTTGGCAGGACTTGTGCAAGCTGGGTGCCGCCTGCTAGGAAAGGCCTCACAGTGCAAGCCTGAGCTGGAGCTATGATTTAACTCGCCCGTCTCACCCCCCTGTTGCTCTGGCTCCTGCACTTGCCCCGCGGCTGTGAAAAGCGAGAGCAGGTAATTGCGGGGCTGGGCGGCCCTGCCTGACAGCTGACGCCAGCTCCGGTGACCCCACGGGCCGCCACGGCCCCGCAGCCGCTTCCCGCCCCGCGTCTGGCGTGGGAGCTGCCGCTGTCGCCCTGGAGCACGGGCTGCAGCGAGCTCGCGCGTGCACGGCCGCACGCCTGCGTGCTGGGCGCTGAGCCCGCCGCGCCACTGGCAGACCTGGCCTGGGAAGGCGTCCCGTGCCCGGGCGGAGGCTGCAAGCTGTTCAGGGATGTGGAGAATAGCTGTACACCGTGCTTGCCGGCGGCTGGAAATCGCTGGCAATATGGTGAGCAAGGCCGGGCACAGTCGGGGCGAGAGTCCTGGCGAGGCTACAGATGGGAACTCGCAGCAGATCGCAGCATAAGTCCCAGCTTCTTCTGCTCTGTCTCACTTGCAGGAAAGGGGTTTGCAACTTGCTCCCGGGTGTAAGTGTTAGGGAGGGATGGGCTGCAAGAACATCAGGATTTCGCCCCCAAAATGCAGGCAAGAACAGCAAGTGCTGTCCCTGATTCCCCTCCCAGGTTCTCCTCCTCTCCTCCTGCGGGAGATGACCCCTCTCATCCCTTCTCAGCCACACGGGCTGATTCTTATTCTGCTCTCCCCGAACCTCCCTCCCCGAGGAGGTGGAGGTGATCATCTCTTGCTTCAGGAGCCTCTTTCTCAACGGCTGCTGGCTGTGACCTGCATGCAGTGTGAGAAGGGGACGTGTGTGGCCTCCCACAGACCCATCGAACCATTGCCCACGGGGAAGGCCGCCGCAGATGCTGTGCTGGCATGCTGAGCAAGCTGAGAGTCCCAGGAGGCACCTCCTGTGAGAAAGGCAAGAGTCCCAGAAGAATGGATGCTTCAAGCCTATTTTGCTCTCTGGAACTGGGAGCCTGTCAGGGTCCTCTATGGATCTGGTGGGGCTATTCCTGCGAGTTTCTCTGCCCTGGGCACAACCAGCAGACATGAGCAGGCTGCAGTGTAATGGTGAGAGGCACGTTCAGCCCCGTGACCTGAGGTGCTCATAGGTAGCAGGACATCCTGTCCCTTCCGTTGGGAGGTCAGATTGCCTGTTTCATGGTCCAGGGGGGTAGCTTGGATATTTGGCTTGTGAGGATCCAGATGTTTCATTGCTTTTCCCAGATTGCTCCGCTCTTTAGGGGTGCCTTACAGTATAAGTCCTTGCACCCCACAGCCCAAACCAAACCCACAGCACAGGTTCATAGTGGCACGAGAAATGCTGTGTCCCACACATTTGAATATCTTCAGCTGAGGTGATAAAAGGAAGAAGTCATCACTTGGGAGCAGAGCTCTGTTGAAGGAGGGAAGCAACAGCACTGAGCTCCTTGCTTCAGAAGAGCTGGCTACATGAGGGCAGCCTTCACTGGCCGGGACAGAGTCTAAATGACATAGGTGGCTTTCTGTAGCCTTTGTAAAGGAGCTACTCCTTCCTAGTTGGCCTGTATATACACTGAATACAGGAATGCTTAATAGGTGAGGGTTAGGGCAACACTTAAGTAGGAACTAGAAGGGAATAAGGACTGGGTGGTCATTCTGGACTCAGCACAGTTCTCTTTGGATATGACCCATAGTTTCCCAGAGGGATGCTGAGGACAGCAGGATGTGCGTGGTCACAGTAAGGAGAGCCCATGACTTCCAGCTGGGGTGAGTGGGACCTCAGCCGGCAGGGGCAGGGCAGGGATGGCGTGCGAGCAGGATCACAGCTGCAACGTGGCCGTTGTGAACTGCGCTTCGGAGTTGGCTGGGGGAGGTGAGCGTCAGCCGGTCTCTAAGAAACTGGGTTCTCATTTCCTGCCCAAGAGATGCCTATTGGCCAGGCACCAGATCGTGCTCAAGGGATGGCCGTGCAAGCGTATCGGGTGGCCGTGGCTCACATTATGGGGCGGCTTCCCTGCTCCATTTCTGTGCACGTCTCCCCAGGATAGCGATCAGGTTACCAGCCCTTCACAATACGCCGACCATCTATTATTCAGCTGGCTGAGCTCTGCCGTCTACACTGGTGTACTATCCACGGCAGACCCAGCCTCTCCCGCACTCGGCAAAGGTGGCCCTCAATAAGTGCCTGACGTTTTCACTAGAGAGGCAGGAGGAGACCTGCCCAAGCAGAGGATGAGGCTCTAAATCACCCAGCGTGAATCATTAGGATCTGAGCAGAAGGCTGGCGGAAGCCACTCAGAGCTACCTGAGCTCCAGTAATGCTTTATATAGTGTGAGCAAAACCCATCACATGAATTCCTGTCAGGGGGATCGGTGGACGAAACCCACGCTCTTCCTGTGCACTTGGCTAAAATGCGACGAGCTGCATGGGGAACCTCTTACCTGATGAAACGATGAGATATGGGTCTGAACCTCCAGACCGCCAGATAGACAAGGGCTAATAAGTGGAATAAAAAAAAAAAAAAAACTCCATGTCAGGAGGCTCTGGAGAGATCAATGTCCTGGAGAGCCAGGAGGAGGAGAGGAGGGAGCAGTGAGTGGCCTTTTGGCCAGGGCACTTCCTCTAGCTCTTCATTCACAATTTCTGTCTGTCAGTGCCAAGGGTGAGGAGCTGTTTAGTGAATGGCAAGTACTCAGGACACAGCACAAAGTGGTGAAAATCTTCCACTTGGATGTTTCTCCTACTAGTACATGTTATTTTGCTGACATGGAAACAGAATTCGAGAGGACAGAGAAATGCATCAATTCTGATGAAATTTCACTCAGGAAAAAAAGACTACACACAGAAATGAATTGAGTGTGCTGAGGATGGCAGTGGAGTTCTGCTTTATTATCATTAAAGTGGAAGATTTACAAGTAAACTTTATTTTAGTCCATTAAACTTATTTTGCTTTCCAAATTCCTCTTCCTTTTTTTTTGTCAAGGTTTAATGAAAATATATGCATTATGATTTTATCAAATTGGAATGTCACATTCAGCCCCAAATTCAAGCCAGTCTCCCCCTCTCCCTCCTTTTCTGCAAATACTGTCTTTTATGGGAAAAAACATAGTGTTTTCCATCCAACAGAAATGCGGGTTTTGGCACACCTCTGTTCCTCTCATGAAGGCTGTACAATTATCTGTCCCAAGTATCAAAAATGCAAGGAAGGAGCAAGTGGAGGTGTTTCAAATGACCAAAAGGCTTTTCCAAATTTGTCTCCTTCAGGATATACACCCATCCAAAATCCACACCTTAGCATCAGGATAAAATACAGACTGCTGAGTTCACTGCTGAAAGACCTTATTCTTGGTGCCTTGGGATCCCCACACATCCTCCAATTCACTGTTTCCTTTGCACATATTTATCATGAAGATGTGGGATTTTTCAGGTGGTTTGTCTTGAAATCAGTGCAATTACTGCCAGTTTACACCAGCCAGGTTTTGGGTCTCATCACTGTGTCTTTTACTTTGTGTTTTCCTCTTTCTGGTGTTCTGTTGAAGGCTGGGGCACAGAGTGACTTTGTGAGACCACAGTGTAAGCCCTGCCAACTTGCTGGTGCTCTGAAATCCTGGGACTCCCTAGGTCTTATGGTCCTCATCCCACTTTGGCCTATACAGTAACACCCGTTTTTAAAGATCCAGCTGTTCTCTCCCTGTTTCCCATGACAGACTGGTAGATTTGCAGATGCCATCACTGCCAGCCACCTCTTCTACCCTCTGGCTCCAGGGCTCCCTTTCCATGTGGGACGGTGCCTGTGAAAGAACTGAGTTGCCCATCGCAATCTGCACCATTCAGCTTCCCTGCTCAAGTCTCACTTGCCTGGCGTTTTATTTCTCAATGGACAAGCTTAACAGAGATGTCTTGGGTTTTTAAAAATAGTTAATATTTAAATATTAATTGAGCCATTAATTACATCTGAGCCCCAGAACAAAACAGCTGTGAATAATTAATGAGAGGGCCTATGGTAAATGTCTCTAATAATTCACAAAGCAACAGAACCAGGTATTTTCAGAGCATTCAATGAGAGGAGAAAGGAGAAGCAGGGAAGAGGGGAAGCAAGTAAATGAAAGAATATGAGGGAAGGGGCTGAAAAGAGAGAGGAAACATTGTTGGCTGTTTGGCACTGTTCTTCCAAGGATTTCTCAGCATTGCTCATGTCTGTAACATCCAGCTACTAGGAAGGGGATTTCATCTGTGACTTATAATCAGGAACCCAAGTTACAAGGAGACTGAATCTCACCCAAAAGCAAACTTAGGAAAAGAACTGTGTCCCTTGGCACTCTTTCCCTATGCTCTAGGAGTTTTGGGCTGGCTTTTTGAAGAGTCTCTGGCATGTGTCTTTTCTTGCACTATTACTATCTGAGCTACTTGTGCTGCAGAAGAAAACAGTCCATAAGCAGAGATTTTTAGTGCCCTCTCTTTCTCCCTCCTCCAACAGGTTTCAAGCACTCTCTCTGGAGCCGTAAGGTAATGAGATGCTGTTCTGCAAATACACGCACATGCTTTGCAGGAGCTGGTAACTTGCTGACATAGGGCACATGCATTTACAAACTCTTGCATCCTCAAGTAAGGCTGAGGGCTACAGTGCTGAACATGCACAGACACACAACAGAGATTCCATCCCTGCTCCCTCATTTAATAATGCTAGGGCAGCTTATTGGTCTCTTTGCACATCAGTTTGTGCAGAAGAGTGTGGCTAATGACCCTCTTCATGGACTAGCCTCTCTCCATAGCTGGCAAGATCTTTGAGGCAGGGGTATTTTGCCACCTGTAATCACCTACAAGGCAGATATCCTCTCTGAGGTAGTACCAGGAGTGCTAATTGCATTACTGACCTCCGCCAGCTGTGTCAGGAGCAGTGAAGCCCAGTGCACGCAGGCACCTTCCTATCTCCCCCTACAGTGGGGTTTCTCCTTAGCAAACAGGGCGGGGGTTGTCTGCCTACTTGCAGTAGGGATCAATATTGACATTTTGCAGAGCCTGCTGCTCTGCAAATACCTCCCCATGCACATTTTTGGCATCAATAGAGTCTTTTAATTCTCTAGTATGCTTCAGAGCAAGCCTTTGACAGGTTCAGAGTGAGGTTTCTGTGTTTTACTATTCCCTTTTCCAGTATTCCCAGTTTCTGCTGTTGTGTAATAACTCTGTCCTCACTCTGTAGTTGATTGACAGCCATTAAATGAGTGTGGGTTACCATCCTCCTTGGCAGACCAGTAGATACATGACACACACCCACTGTTACTAAAGCAGCTTCTCTTTGCAATGGATGAAAATGATACAACTCACCATGTGCTTGAAAATTGTGACCCTCTCAACCATATTAACAACCGTGTAATCAGCAAGCATCAGGGCCTTTCTAATGAAGTGATGCCATTCTCCCCAAGCCATATAAAATGTTCACTAAATGTGTCTTTGTTCCTTTTTACAGATGAAAAATCCAGGCCTCTTCCTTAGCTTATTGACCCCTACAAACACAGGAGAGAAACAAACCGGTCCCTGTCTAGCTCTGAGAGCATGATATCCACACCTTAAGAGTTACATAGAGAATAGCAAAATGGTTGGAGTAATTGTTCTCTATGTCAACTTCTCTATCTCTGTAGATGTAACATTTATAAATTAACCAAAATGCTTGCAAATCTGCATAACCAGTTACCCATGTTCCTAATGCTTTCAATTTATCCTAATAGACATTTAATGAATACTTTATAAAGCCATAGATGGGGTATTTTAAAATCAATGGTACTATTTTATTGCTGTTCGTATTATCTTTATTTGGATGGTGTCTTAGTACTCTGATGCCCATTGATTTCAGGTCTTGATCAATGAAATAAGGTTTCATTGTAAATACACTGAGGCTTACAGGAAAAATTAGATCTAGATGGAAAGGGTATGAGGTACTTCTCAGTTCTTTCATGGGTGAGACGTGGCTGAATTTGCCACTCACAACTCAGAATAAGGGTAGCACAAGGTAATCTTAGATATTGTCCTAACACAACTCTCCTCTTATTTGGCTGTGAGATCCAACCCAGCAAATGTCTTGCCTACACAAGCTGTTGGTCAGACTTTCCTGACAGACGCTGGAAGATCTTTCTAATATTTAATCTTCATGGTTGCCCTCATCCCAAATATGTCTTCAGGAAAAACTGGCAATGCTGGTACATGATAGAAGCAGCTTTCAGCTTCCTCACAAATCTACTGATAACTGAGAAAAAGCCCAGGTATTTCCCTAGGTCTGGCTCCAATCAGAACAAGCTAAGGAGACTGTTCCCCACGCTACATGTCAGGCTTTCCAGTGTCTTTGAGACAACACTTTGGACAGTGTCAGCTGAGAGAAAATGAAATATATTAACTATTTTGAGAGACCAAAAAGAAAGTGTCCCACTGTGATGCATTTTTCTGGGAAGAGTGGTTCATTTTGCATCAATTACTTAAAAATTCCCTAGAACAAGTAGGTGACAACCTCGCAATCTGGGGTACTGAAATGTTCCCAGACAAGTGGAAGAGACCTCACAGAAGCTGAGTCCCAGAAAAAGCCTGAGGTCAGGACTCAGCTCTCATGTGAGTGACCTGAATTAAAGTCCCCTTAGGAATTCATACTGAAGCCTTCTTCAGGGATATTGCCGCTTTCTTGGGTAAAAGGGGAGAGTTTTCTTATTGTTTCTCTTGTGACCAGCACGCACCAAAGTTCTGTCATCCATACCCATACCTTTGCTTTTGGTGAAACTCATTGACTTTGCCTGGCCATGCTATTTTGCTTGATGCGAGAGGTTTTTAAGGTTTCATCAAGAAAACCCTAAAATACAGCACTTCTGAATTCTCTCTGTGTCTCTCTCTCCTGATTTTTCAGTTCAGCTAAGCAGCCACTATCTACAGAGACCTTCTATCGTGTCAAGATTGTGGCTCAGCTGCACCCCTCTTGCTAATGCATTGCTGAGGGCACTAATTAGAGCTTCCAGGAACTAATGCACAGCAGGTTAAGCCCATTGCTTGTCTGCTGTACAAGTTCATGGTTCACACAAGACTTTCATGTGCCATCCCTAACCTGTGGATAACAGTTTTTCCATCTCCCTCAGCTTGCTGCTAAGCTCCTCGCTGGCTGCTACAGTTTGTGTAGCTCTAGACTTGTCTGGAAGATGAACACCATTCCTGGACAGGTCCTACTGCTGAAAAGAGCAGAGTCTTGTTCACCTCCTCTGGAGACCTTTCTATGCTCTCAAGATGCTGATACACTTTGGGAACACACTAGATTCAAGAGTTGGACCCCTCTCTCTCAAAGAAAAGAAACTGTCATGCCAGTTAATACTTTCTCCAATCCCTGACTTCCCACCGCCAGCTGGAGGTCTTTCCCCCTCCAGCCCTTTGGACTTTAACTACCTCTAGCCCTTTTCTGACTCCTGTATGGACATCCAAGCATTTTGGAATTCAGAGATCAGTCTCTCTTTCCTCTGCCCTTCATCCCCAAAGTGTCTGCCAGGCATAGACTAGGTTAATCTGCTGACTGTTAATCTCCCCAGTGACAGGGGATAAGAAAAGGGACAATACGGGAAGGTCTGTGGGTCAGGCCATGGCCTAGAGGGCTCTTAACCCTTTCCTCCCTTGAGTCCCCAAGGTCCTGCCTGGAAGAACTCTGTCAGGAAGGACAATAGAGATTTATGCACAAAGGTCAAATAAACCATCTCTCTCAAATATTTTCCCCATCATACCCCACCTCTCCTCTGAAGAATACCCTGTAGGCCTTACTGGACACCTTCTTCTACAAACACAAAAGACCTCAGGGGACCAGAGCACCAAAAGCATTTAGATAACTAATTCTTATTGTCATTTCAGCAGGAAGTCTGAAACTTCCATCTCTTATCTGCGTCCAGGCCTAAATGCCTAATGCTGCAGTGGAGATATTGAGGGGCATTTGACTGACCCCAGTTTTACCTGCGGGTAGGTGGAAAACTTCTGTTTACCACCCTGTATTTGCTGAATAGGACAGTTCACATGTAATTTTCCTGTTAGGTACAAGGACTGAGTCTTTTTCAGAAGTCTTTATTACACTTTTTGTGTCACTTTTCAGCAAAACAAGCTGTCCTCATATGGCGTTTCAGTTCCTCCAGGCAAAACCAGGAGAGATGCTCCCACTCCAGCTTGTAGGGCCGTCTTGGGGAAGACAACCTTTGGGTTGTCCACCTGCCCCTTACGGTGATGCTCTGGGGAAGAAAAGCACTGAACATTGTGCTCAGAGCAGCCAAATCACTAGAGGGAGTGGAAAGCACTCATGTGATCTAGGAACAGAAACACGGGGTTAAAACCTGTGGGTAAGTACTGCGGTGTCCCCGGGGAGTGCCCTACCTACACACAGTGCCACTTTGATCTCACTCCTCTGGAGATGTGACTAAACAGGCGCTATGAAGCAAAAGCAGCTTTGTCCCTGCTGAAAGGAAAGCAAGCTGCTGGCAGGATAAACTTTCTGCACTTCTGAAGCTGGCCCCCGCCATGCACTCGTGCCCATCCCTGGAGGAGCAGGGACAAAGCTCCTGTTACCAGATAGCACCGTAAAGCTGCCCCGGGCACGCAGCGCCAGCAGCCGGCCGAGCCGCGAGGCTCTGCACGGGGGCGTTCATCACCTGGGGAGCCCGGCTAAGCTCCTGCCTCAGCCAGGAGGAGAGTCTGTCCTGGCACTCCTTTGTCCGCAGAACAAAACCGTCCGACACCATCCAGCTGCTGCTGCGGAGCGCGGAGAGCCCTGTGTCAGCATGCAGGGTGCGCGGGAGCCGTTTCCTCCACCGCAGTGGCTCTGCTGACCTGAAAGAAGCAGCGAGAACGGCCCCAGATAGTGGACAGAGCGGGCAGGGATGGGCAAGATATGGGGGAGTCATGGAGGATTTGGAAGACAGACTCATGTAACTGGCCAAGCTCTTCATCCAGCAGCAAAGCAATTCCCTCAAGTGGGTTTTATCTAACACCTTTTGCTACTTTACTTTCCCTCCCTCTCTCCAAGAGGGTTAGGGCCTGAAATCCTGCTTTGGTTCTACAAGGCTGTCCTTGCCCAGCCCAGGTCAGCATCTTGAGACCTCATCACATGAACTCTGGGGTACCAGAGCACTCTGACTGCAGCCCACACTGCGGCTGCAGCAAACCCAGCTTGCTGGAGCGTCGCATGTGTCACAGGCCGTGCCGGTCACCTAATGTAGAAATGATCCATCCACGTCAAGAAAGGCATTCCTGCTGCAGGTGGTGGCTCAGGGATGATGGGCCTTGCTTTGGCCTTGGTCAGCAGCTGCCAGAGCCACAGCGCAGGTGAAACTCCACTTCAACTCAGCAGTCTCTTGCTCTGATTAGTTAATTTCTCATGAAAGTCAAGGCATAGGAGGAAGAGATGGTGTAGGAAGCAGTGCATTCCAGTCCAGAGGGAACACAATGTTTGTGTGCATGTGTGTATAACACTTTGTTTTTTTCCATGAATAGGGACAGGGTGACATGTCTAATCAGCAACACTGCAGGAGTATTGCTGAGGTAAAGGTTTTCCACTGATCTGGTTCCAGCGTGTAGTGAATAACTCTATACTAGCAAGACTCAACAAACAAACAAACAAACAAAACAAAACCTTTACCATGGATAATCTTTACTTTCATCAAATAACCAAATCTGAGTCATTAAAAAGAAAACACAATTTCAAAAGAAATTTCAGTGAAATTTTATCTTCCTCACTTGAAAGTTTGGAGGGGAGCTCAGTTTAGAAATAATCGGATTTCTACAGGGGCGACTGGAAAACCAGATATTCCTTCCGTTTCGGCTGTGCTTCCTTGGGTGTGAGGACATATTCTTAAGGCCGAGAGCCAGCAGCCCGACCCCAAGTCCTGGGCAGGAGGTTTCTGAACCAGCCCCAGCGTGAAGAGGTGCATGGAGGAGCCCAACCCCATGTCCTTTCTGGCCCGTGTGGGCCGGTTCTGCCCAGACTGGGGCTGTTCTGGGCAGAAAACAGCTGGGGCTGCTCTCCTTGGCAGGGCTCTCTGCACTGAAGCAAAGCCACCCTGCTAATGCCTGCATGTGGCCGCACCGGGGGGTCCTTTTGGGACGAAGCAGAGATGCTCTGATTTCAGCCACTCAGCCCTCCACTGTTCCAGGTACATGGCCGGGCGCAGGGCTGTTCCTGGAGGAGGCCGCGGAGGGGATGTCCCCTCCTCTGCGCTGCCTTTGCCTCCCTTCCCCCCTGTGCTCTCCTCCCCCTCCCCAGAGCCATGCAGAGCCCGGCCCCTCTGAGGGGTAATTGAAGCAGCACGTAGAGCATATGGCCAAGCAGGGATCCCTGCTGGTGCACCAGCTGTGAACTGGGTGCTGCGAGCGACCAGGCGGTAAAAGGCCCCGTCTCCCTGTCTGGCTCTTTTCTCCCTGCCCAAGCAGTTATTCAAATGACATATCTTAAAAGAGGTCTGCATTTAGGGTCTCGCTAGCTGTATGGGTGCCGTGGCAAGGGAAAATGCTCCGGGTTTCGTGACGGATGTCCCTGCTCTATTCTCTTGTCTTCACACTTCTGTTGCTGTTGTCAGTGTAGCCCCCTGGCCTCCGCAGCCACACTGCTCTGCCCCGCTCCTGCCATGCATCGGCTCTGTGGCGGGATGCAGGCTGATGCTGTGGAGCAGGTGGAGGCCTGCACAGCAGACACCTGGGAGCAGGTCCCCCTCGCACTTTTCATAGGCTTCTTCCCACCGGAGGAGACCTTCCACCTGAACGCCCTCCAGCAGACCCCTGCCCTGCCAGGGGCAGGGGCTTTTCACCTTCTCGTGTTTTCTCATCCTTGCAATAAGACCTGGCTCCCTCTGTCTGGTGGCTGGGCTCTTTGACCTGTGAGGAATCCCTGAGCCTCTACATAGCACATGGCCTCAGGACAGGAACTGAGGGGCCAATGCACTGGGGTGGGGGATGTGTTCCTCTGGAGATGGTCCTGCTACTGCCTGTGAGGCCATAGTCTTCTTGCCCAGCAAGTTGAGGTGGTGGCCCTCCATAAAGCTTTTTCCTGTTCTTGGGAGGAAGAGGTTATGTGGAATGCCCAAAGCCTGCTAATACCCTTTCATTTTTTTCCACTCTCGTGAGTCGACTTGGGGGACTACCCTTTTTTAGCCCCTTCTGTGCATGTCCTGGGTGGCTGCCATCATATAACTTGACAGCTGTGAACCTCAGAGACCAGCTTAATGAAGACACAGTGACCTGTCCTTGTTCGACATCACCATTTGGACTAGAGTTGTTTGGTGCGACAGCTTCTCACCGTTTATAGTGCACAGTCACAGAGTAGGTGCAGGCTAGCAGTAGGGTTCACATCAGTCCATCAACTACTAGACTGCTTTCCCCTTCGCTGCTCAGTTTTAGGTTGAGCCGAACCCTTTGCACTGTGAAAACCTCTTATTTCCTAACCCACAGCCTGGAATGGGTGTTAACCAGACAGCTGGATGGGATCTGAACACAGACACACTCTCATCTTGCTCATCTTGCACATAAATTTCTGCTACTTTCTAATGTGCTGTAGGGCTGTTTTGGAGCATCCATCTCCTCCATAGCACAATTCTGGGTACAGTTAGGTGGAAGAGGCCCTGGCCAACTTCCATTGTCCTGTCCTCTAAGTAGATAAGTTGAAACGAGAAATTGTTCCAGTCACTGCTGTGTGTTTCTGGCCATATCTCAGCTTGGACTGTGCCATCTCTCACACCATGGCCTCTCACACATCCTCAGTGTGTACAAGCTGGCATAGTGTGTGCTCTGCTCCCGAAATAAGCTACAAAGCCAGGCATCACCCCTACCTTTCCTGACACGCAGCCATGGCTCCAACTCCAGCAGGGAAGGAGTTCTCAGCTTTTGGGTCGTAAATGATAACTCAGCCCATGGTCTTCTTTCCCTTTGCTTCTTTCTTTGTCCCCATGAAGAGGATTCAAGCAATGCTGGGGGACCAGCTTGATATTTTCCTTCATTTTCTGAACAAAGAGCCCTTGCCCCTGTGGCAGTGGATGTACCCAGTGAAATGCCCATGCCAGGCCTCTCTGCAACTCACAAGGAGCTTTTTCTTGCAAAAAGAGACCCCTACCACTTTTTTTTTTTTTTTTTTTTTTTTTTTTTTTTTTTGTGTGTGTGTGTGTGTGTGTATGTGTGTGTGTGTGAAACCTCTTTCTCTCCCTCTGTTCTTTTGGCCTTTTTTCAATCCTCTGTTACACTGCAAAGCCAGCATGGAGCTTATGTGATCAGAGGTCCTGAGGGAGGCAATGAAAGCGGAGAAAATGGTAGTAATAATCCTTCTGTTGCCCCTTGGGGGAAAAGGGGCTCTTGCCTCCAGGAGCGTGACAAGGGACACTTTATTTTAGGAGACAGAGCAACTTGGGGGAAGATGGACTGAGATATGACTAGGGAATCTGTGGAATATCTGTGGGGGGAGAAAAAAGTAACATATACAAAAACCATTAGGTGTCATGGAAAATCAGGGTAAATATACAGAAATATCTGTAATCTCCTATTTTCTCAACTGTGTGTGAAAAAATAGAAAAAAAAAAGAGGGATGTTGCTTGACTGTTGCACTATTTTTTTTGTAATAGAAGGGTGATAAAGCCTTTTGTATGGCTATGCTTTAGGAAAGCACTCTAGGGAGCTGCTGCTATCCCTGACATTGTAGCTGGTGTGTGCAGCCAAGGCCTGACGTGATCGTGAAGACATTTCTCTGTGTTTCAGCCTATTCAGCTATTTGCGACTCTTGTTTGACTCTTCTACCTGGAGAATACTGGACATGAGTCTTGCCTCTAGCACCTCCTTGCATGGAGAGATCTGACACTCGTGCTGTGTCCATTCAGTCTCTTCTTTCCAGCAGGTCTTATGCCAGAGTTAGTTGCTCTCAAGAGCTGTGAGAAATGAACCATCTCTACTTCCCTAAGTGACAAAGACCCACAGTACTACTCTGGGCATGGTTCTGGAAGTACCATCATGGAAGGACTCTCCATTCCTTCTGGTCCCCAGGGTTTGGGCCAGGTGGAAAATGCAGGCATGTTTTCTCCAGCCATTTTGCCCTTTCTGTACACAGTCATTCTTCTCCTCACTAGACTTAGAGCCTTCCCTTAGCCAGAATGTTAAATGTGAGACTAAGGCAATGAAATACAACGGGGGAAAGATGGTGATTTTCATGTCTGAAACTTGCAAATGCTTGCAAAGAATGTAAATGAAAAGTCACTGAAGAAAATCAAAGGGATCTCCCTTTCCACCTTACTCCTGATTCATCTCTCCCAATTCCCATCTCGTAGTCTCCTGGATTTGGGACAGAGCTACCTACAGCTTCCCAACTAGCCACAGGTAGGATTCTCCTTCTTAGGGAAGAGGATAGAGTCTGGGTTATCCAGGCAGAGCAGGTGTCCTTCCTCCACCTCCTGTCTCTTCCTGGACCACAGGATCACAGGACCAAGAAGACTGTGCCTTCACCTCCCTTATTGTACAAATTGCTTAAGCGAAGATGTCAGCTGATATTTCACCATCTCTGTCTTGCTCCATCACTGTTTGGGCATTAAGGAACTCTATACTTGAATGTTTGTGGTATACACTTAAACTCACTAGCTGGTGCTTCCATGGCCACAAGGCCTATGATATGGAAGTGGAGAAATTCAAGACATCCAGGCACCAATCCTGGACCACTCTGTCTTATGGCACGACTGGGATTTCCTCCAAGATAGAAGTGAGTGGGATGGGGCATTTCTCTAGTTTTCAGAATCTGGGCTCTGTATCCTGGCAAAGTCTGAGAAAAAGGCTACAGTCCCTCCAGTGTCTTCCAAGTCTATATTTCTAGAATGAGTAGACGGCCTCTCTCTGGGTTACGAACAACTTGCTAACCACCCATGCTGAGTTCTCATCTATGTCCACACGCGGTGGCTGGTTACTCATCTAGGGAGGGGGCAGGGAAACAGGCTTTAGTAAAAGTGCTTCATTTGGACCAATTATTCTCAAACTGAGGTGGAGGAGGCCGTCATTTCAGCATTTCCCTTTTTATTTTTTGTTCCTCCTTTTACATTTGTTGTGTGTGTTTTTTAACACTCTGGTAATGGCTGAATATCACACAAGTGCCCTGTCAAGAGATATATTCTATAAACACTTGACACCCAAGCTCAGGAATACATGGCCCGTGGCAAACATGAATTATTCAAATGGAAATCAAGATAATTTTGCTTCTAACTCAGAAAACCAAGACTCTTTCTTTCCTTCCTTTTTTTGTGTGTTTTCCTCTCCTCGTTTTCTTCTTTTTCTTTCTTTCTTTCTTTCTTTCTTTCTTTCTTTCTTTCTTTCTTTCTTTCTTTCTTTCTTTCTTTCTTTCTTTCTTTCTTTCTTTCTTTCTTTCTTTCTCTTCTCTCTCTCCATCTCTCTTTCTGTCTTTCTTATCATTTCATTCCTATTCTTTCTTTTTGTCTTTCTCTCCTGCTGGAAAGCCTAACTGCATTCATTTATACAGAACTTCCTTCACTGCATAAACCAAGGGTGATGACCGAAAGGAATGTCCTTAGGAGAAGGAAATGGTTAGCAGGTTTGTCCCCTTGGACTGCTATATCCCTTTGGCTGGGGATCATGAGAAGTGGGATCCCTGTGGCCAGGTTTTGAGGGGCCCTTGCAGCTAGACATTGGCTTGCTCAATAGAAACTCGTCTTTCAAAAGTGATGTGCCTGGAAGAGGCAGGATGTCACAACCGGCCCTTGGGGTATCTTTGGGATATTGCTGCAGTAATAAGGGCCTTGTTTAGGGACATGGGTCTAAGAATTAGCAGTAGGACATTCTTTTCAGAGCAGCTGACCCACCAGAAGCTGTTAGAAGGTGGAAGAATTTAGACACAATGTAGAAAAAAAAATCCTCAAGACTGGAGAAAGGCAAAGGACATCTATTTCTATCTCTACTCATGATCTTCCTTCTCCTTCCCCCTTCCTTTGCTCTGCCTTTCCTTCTCTGATTTTTTACAGATGTGGTCTCTGTCCCTTTGCTGATCAGAACCAAGTGGTACCAAAGATGTTTGTCTGTGGCAGCTCTTCCCTAACCTGGGATTAATTGAGACACTTAAGCCCTGTTGTTTACAGAATAGATCCAGAGATGGCCTGTGCCAAAGCTGTAGAAATGAGACACTTTGACTGGGGTCAGACAGAGCCAAGGGCAGCTGAGGAAGTATTGTCCCATTTCCTCTCAGCATTTGGAAGGCCTCTTTCTAACCAAATATTCATGGACTCTTTTCCCATAAGCTGATTGAGCTGTGCTGCTCTGATGACTAATGACTGTGTTCTGGGCAGCAATTCATACTCAGACATGGGACTAGATCCTTCACTCAATCACTACACAAGAAAACATTTGTAGAGTTTGCCATTGCCTTGAAACAAGCTGGCATTTGGCTTCTAAGGGAATACATCACTTTTGAGCCCTCCAAACACACAGGGGACTGTTCAAAATGACACTCTTGCGCTATAGAGGGTTTTGGGGTAGCAGATGGGGTTTGTGCAGACAGCTACAGTAATACTGTTACTCTCAGTAACCACATTGCTTTTGGAGTCATGGGGCTACAAGATGGGTCAGAGAAGCTACCTCAAGCTATATCCTCAAGCTATGTCCATGGGATCTCAGCTCCCAGGTCCTGATGCTTCACTCATATCCGAAGGCAGTTGAACACTGAGGATACTTTTCTCCATGGATGATTTCATATTTTATGACTCTCCTTTCTTTCTTCTCTGGTGATACCCTCCAGGCAGGAGTGGGCACCGGACACCTCTCTCCTTCCTTGCTCTTCCTTCCCTCCAAGTCTGCTGGCAGTTCCCCGTCCCGGTGAATGGCGGTGTTCCGCCTGCCGTGGTTACTTGTGAGGTTGGGACTGGCTGTCAGCCAATCACAGCCCAGCAGAGGGATCTAATAGCCTCGGCGCCAGCCACTTGAGAGGAAGGAGAATATAGGTCATCAGTGACATCATCTCTCGGAAGGGTGGGAGGGGGGAGCAGAGAGGGGGAAGCAATCGTTTAAATTTGGAGAGGAGCTAACTGGAAATTTGGGCCATCAGGAGAATAATGGGCCGAGAGGAAGAGATGGGGATATTAATAGAGCTGGTTTCTGTAAGAGCTGGAGCGAGCAGAGAGGGATGGAGAGCAAGAGAAAGCCTCGGTGTTGGCAGATGTGTATATACCAGCGCAGGCTAAGGAAGTCCTGAGGAGACCTGGAGCGTCATTCCAGATTCCTGCAGGACCAAGCAGTGTGAAACCTTCCTCTCTTGACCCTGGGAGCCCAGCCAATCTCTCCTGCTCTTGCTGTGTGCCATTCATCATGAAGCTGCCCGCTCTCCTTTGCTGCCATCCCAAAGCATATCTTTGACACGTGCATCCTGGCCTCATCAGAGAGTCTTCCTTCCTCCCTTTACTTTATCTTGACCAAATCACTCCTGTCTCCCAACCATGGCCAACCATGACTGAGAAACCTCCTGGGAATCTGAGGGGATATGGGGACTCGTGTAAGCCCAGTGCACTCAGACTAGTGCAGGTGTCCCATACTTCTATCCACCTAAAATACCGGCTTCAGCTGAGCCCCGTGTTGTCTGTATGCTAAATGAGGCAGATGCAACACCCCCAGACAAGTTTTGGTTGCATTTGTACTTGAACCTGTACAAGCTCAAGGAACTTGAACAAGTTGACAGTCTCCATGCTCACTCCAGCACTGGAGCAGGGGCCCAGAGAGACTCTATGTCTATCCTTGGAGACATTCAGATCTCAACTAGAGATTTGCAACTAGGTTGCTCTGAGCAACCTGCTCTAACTGGCCCTGTTTCAAGACAGGTATTTGACTAGGGATCTCCTGACATCCCTTCCAACCTAAATTACTCCGTGACTCTGTATCTCTGCCAAAGAACAGAAAACACCTCTCCTGGGACAGGACTGAGGTGCTGTGATGAGGCTGTCATTTCCAGACACTGTGCAGATCCACCATGCCTCAACTTTGCACTGTTAATGCTCTCTCTGATGTGTTCTCACACAACCAAATGGTACATTGCCACCATTGCCACAGCAAACTGCAGCTGCAGTCTGGGGCTCAGTGTAAGTCTTGAACCATATCCAGAAGACAGTTTGCCCTCAGCAAGGCTGTCTAGCAGTGGAGGAACTAATTTTTTTTCTCCATGTTGTTCTACCTCTGGGCTGGAGAGCAGTCATGGCTATGTTTAATGCTCTACGCTTCTACCGAAATCTCAGTGTGTCCTGTCTGTGGCTACCTCAGTCTTTCATTAAGCGCTACTGTCTTCCGCAATATCTCTGAATTTCCGTGTCCTTTGTTTCTCTGCCCTATGTCAGTGTGATGGAGGGTAGCCAGAAGAAGGAAATGGAGACGGTCAGTGCTGCCAACTACAAGAGATGCAGTGGCTGAATATGTGTGAAGAGAGGAGTGAGAAAAGAAGGGGTGTTGCCCTTGTTAAATATTTACCATCCCAGCCTAGTGATTTTGTTATTTCCTGCCCTCTAGGAATTCTCAGGGAATGGCAAGGTTGATCACAGAGGAATGGGGAACTTTCCCCTAGCTCTTCCAGGCTTACCTGAGCTGCAAAACGTTGTCCTTGACCAGAGGTATTTGAGGTCTTGGGCTCAGCACTGTTCCTTGAAGGTCTAACCTTTCAGGTAGGGTTTGGAGGGCAGTTAACCCTTTTCCTGTCAAGGCATGTTCCCAATGCAGGGGCAGGCTTGGTGGTGCTGGCCAAAGCAAGGATTTAGGATTTCCTTCCCAGGCAGCTGCGAGAGGAAGGAAACCTTCCACACTGCATCAGCCAAGGTGTCCAGGCAGCACTGACCCCAGGCACGATAATCCTGCAGCGATTGTGTCAGCTGATAGGTGTCCAAATCCTGACTATTAGCTTCAGTGAAATGTCACAGACAATGATGGCCACTGCCTGTCCTAGTCAACAAGGGGAAAAATCCTGCCACACATCTCAGGCCAACAGATCTGCATCAGCAGCCCCACAGGATGCATGGCAGAGCCAAGAGAGCTCAGAACTGCACAGCTGACTGAAGACAGTCATTTCCTTTTCTTCATTACCAATCTCCCAACTGTCATCAAAAACAGTGTACTGGTGCCTGCCCTGTGTTCCTTTACATGGATAGAACAAGTGTTATAGCTGAACCTGCCCAGACTGCTTTGGTGTGTGAATCCCTTACTGTGTATCTGTTAGCAAAGTGCTATCACCATAGGCCTTTTAGGAAGGCAACACTGTCTGTTATTTATTTCAGTTGTCTCAGAACCTGGGTCAGTTTCTGTGGCCATCAATAGCTTTTCAATTTCCAGGTACATTCCTCATTGCCTGTTGTAACCGCAAGGCCAGTAAATGCTGGAGGAGCTTCTCAATACGAACAGAAATGCTATTGCCTCTTTGCTGCTAAAGGACTCTTCCTTGTAACTGCATTAGGCTTGTCCCATATTTGGCAGCATGTTGTTGTCCTTGCATCTTTTCCCGGTGACTCCTGGAGGAAATGCACAGGGTCTTTGTTGCTATTCCTCAGCGGGGAGTCCTGCAAGGGGGCCTATGCATTAGGGATCCTCAATGGCCTGTTGAACTACTTTCTGACTGTAATGAAAGGAGGACGATTGCTTAGGAAACAGAAGGGAGACTGAGACCCAGGCTTCCCAGCTGTCTGGTGCAGTGCAGGTGCCACTAAGCCAGTTCCCTGATGGATAAGGGAGGAGGCCACTCATCTCGCATTCAACCCCGGATTTTCCCAGTGGTGCAGGTGTTTTCTGTATGCTGCATTCTTACATGTCCATGGATTGGGCAAGCTACCCAAAAGAACGGCATCGTGTGGAGGACAAGGTGATCTGGAAGCCTTTTCTAGATGCTCTGCCATTCGTTGTGTTTTAAATATAAATGGAAAAAAAAATGTAAATAACTCTGGAACCAAAAGGATCCTGAAAGGATATCACATTAAGTGACACTTCCCCCTCCTTCAGCATTTCATCAAGCAGCAGGAGTTACCTCCTATTGATGGTGATTCTGAGTCAGGAAAGAGGCTCTGTAACCACTACTAGGCTTTTTTCAGCAGCACATTAGTCAATCACTTTGCTTTTCTCCTCTTTGCTGGAGCAAAGAGACAGTTGTCTTCCTGGGAACAGAAATGCTGATGGGAAAAGCTACAATGGAAAAAGCCAGAAGCTGTGCAGTGGTCATCACTGAACTTCCAATTAATCTTCAGGCCTGAGTGCACTGCTAGAAATAGTGATAGGCCTGAATGTGGCCATGATGAAGACTGTGGACACAGAATGTCCTTCTCTGGAAGACCATTAAGGAATGGATGTATGGTACAAGGGGAAGACCAAGAGAACTGGAGCATCTTGGACATCTTTCTTCACACTCCTCAGTCATACCCAAATCACCCTGCACTTCTCCATCTTGCACACTCATAGTGAAATACTGTAAGAGCAGGTTTGAAGCTGGGCTGCATGAGCTGCCTTGGACCCTTAGATTTTTTTGTGGTCCATCTCTGCAGCTCTTTCCATATCCTTGTCCCCCTATCACTCGCAAGCCTCATAATCATGATCTTGCAGTCAAGGTCTGAGCTCACCTGGATCTGCAAGGAACAGACTTTCCTGAGACTAAAGGGCACATTTGCTCAGGTACCCTGGTCTAACTGCAGCAGGGAGTTAGTACCTCTTGCTACTAGGGAAGAGCCCCTATTTTCCACAGAAGTGCGTGTTCCCACAGAACCCAAGCGCACCCTAAAAGTGGGGTAAAACCTGTCCTTTGCAGCCTGTGTGAGCTTGCAAGGAGGCTACTTAGCACCAGTTACACAATAGAAAGGTCTCAGGTACTCTCTGGCTGCAAATACATTTGATACACTGAAAGGGTTGCGGGAGCGTATCAGACAAAGTTCCTTACTTTGCTCAGGCAGCCTATCAAATATTTAACGGCCTGCCATAGGCAATTACATTAGAGAAGATAGTTAAACACCCCCTACCCCAGGGCACCCCCCTGCAATGTAAATCAAACAAATTGGACTCTTTTCACAATTGACACACACGATTTTACTTACTGTAAATAATTTAGTATTAAAAAGTCGAGCTACACTTTGCCCCATCTGGATTTTCTTTTCTCTTGCTCTCTCTCCTACTCTGCTGAGTTGAGCAGCAAGGACTCCGGGCTCCTAATGCAATAGATGGAGTGGAGGAATTTTGCTGCCTGGGTGAGCTGTTAAAGGTTCCCATTTCCTAATGGAAGAAACCACACTCAGGAAACTTGTGAAGTTGCCCATTTAAAACAGTCAGAGATGTTCCCTGCCAGCTAAGACCAAGGGATGGGAAAAATTCCTCCCTCCGGAAGAAGCTCAGTCTATTGTTGGTTGGCATCTCCCGGGGTCGTAGCAATCTCCCTATAAAACTTGGCTGAATGGTTGCACTTTTTAATTAAAAGCTATCTTTCACGATTAGACTCTGTGGGGTTTTAATAAGGATTTTTACAAGCGGGCTTTCAGCGTTGGTCTGCACGGATATTCCTTCTGCTTACACCTGAAGTGCTAGATCTGTGCATTAAAATATGCTGCGCTATTCAAAGAAACAGGTCTTGGCCTCAGGAGCTCTTTCCATACGGTTCTCCCAGCCTCCAGATCATTCTGAAAACATGATATCTTGAACCATGGCTTGACTTCTTTTTCTGTTCCCCATTCTGCATGGTGAAATGCACAGCATTGAGGCGCTCTTGAATCTTTGGTATCCCTAGCGTTTATTAGAGCATTGGAGATAACGTTAGCTCACCCGAGTCTTGTTTCTGATCCCACACTAATTTTAAATGGGAATAAGTATTCTGTGCAGTAGAAGTGTTCTCTTCAGTGCCATGGGTCAGTCTCAGAAGTACAGAGGTTTGCGGAGTTCAGTGCAACTCTTAAAAAAAAATGCTGGGGCTCAATATTACCCTCCTGCATGTGGGCAGGCAGTTTAAACCATCACCGTGCTTACCATGTGGTAAGGTAATGGCAGGTAGAGCATCTTACAAATCTTCTGACAAAACCAATTTTCATCAGAAGATGTAAATTCCAGTGAGATTGAAACATTTAATCCTTGGACATAGTTAGTTTTGATAGATGGATCCTCCCCAGAGTTTCCATAGTCAGTGGTGAAATATGTTGGAGCTGCCAAGTAGCGCGGGAGGACCAAGGAGCTGTGCTTTCAGGATCCACGGCCCTGGGACAGTCAGGATGCTGCCAGAGAAAGCCACATATGCGTCATTGCAGATGGATCATTTTGTGGAGAATGGCAAACCGTATCCCTCTGCTCTGTCAGTATTGAACAGGGAGCTGATAATCACTGCCATGAGGTAGCCAGAGCACACGGACCCCATTAGAGCTCATGAGGGTGCCAAGAGCTCTCATTCAGGTAATGAAGGAGCGATGTCACCTTCTTGGGTAATAAAAGCAGCTGGAGGCTGAGGGCAACTGCCTGGGGCACCAAAGCACCTGGTAGGCAGGGTGATCCTCTGAAGGGTTTGCACTGAGGTGTTTTTCGAATGCGAACACAGGGATTAGGAGGAGCATTGCAAGCATTTTTCATCAGAGGCAGAAAGCCAAGAGAAGAAATTGGGGGTCATTTTTTTGAAGCCACAGAGCTAGAGCTTGTTGGTCACAGACCTAGCTGGACAGGAGGCTCTGAGATTAGTTTCCAGTGGCCTCTGGTGCACTGAGTGTAGATAGTGTCTGCTTCAAAAAGGAAGATTTGTGAGAGACGGTTAATAAAAGTCTGTTAAACCCTGGTAGGCACAGAAAACAATGCGGATAAATGCTGTCATCACTTGTTTTTTATCCACCTTTCCTAGGCAAACACCCAGGATCCAGGGCTAGGTGAATCTTTGTGTTGGCTTGGGACAACTTNTTGTGAGAGGCAGTTAATAAAAGTTTGTTAAACCCTGTTAGGCACAGAAAACAATGTGGATAAATGCTGTCACTTGTTTTTTATCTACCTTTCCTAGGCAAACACCCAGGATCCAGGGCTAGGTGAATCTTTGTGTTGGCTTGGGACAACTTTATGCTGCTCCTGTGATCATTTCAGTGGTTACAGGTTGAGAAATGTGATCAGAACTCAGAATGGAAATCAGATCAGAATGGAAAAGGAATTTCTGTGCTCCTTTCTAAGCTTGCTAGCCATGTGTTGTCCGCAGGCTCTGAGTTCAGGTCTTGGCTTCCTGAAGATGCAGAAAACTACCTGTTGAGCCCCTCAAAGAGGAGTCTCATCTGATTTTTCCCAGGTGCCTCTCTGCAGGGTGAGCAGAAGTAGAGCATGCCCAAGTCTAGTCACCAAGGTCCCCAACCTCTAGGACATGCTCTAAGGCAGAGTTTGGAGGCAGTTCATTGCTGGAAAAAAATCAGCCTGTAATAATGTTTGTTCCCTCAAGAAGAGCTAATTTTAGAGCTAAGGATTGAACTGATCTCTCCAACTTTCCTTCTTTGATCTACTGGAATGGTGTGAGTGAACAGGAATAAAAAGAGATGGTCTGTGTGGCATGGGGCGGGGGTCACCAGGAAGAGATCAGCAGAAGAAAAGAAAGACAAAGTCGCCCAACAAAAGCTCCTGGCAGGCCTGAGCATTAGCAAGTGCATGGGCTGTTTATGTGAAGAGCACAGAAAGTAGCTGGGCACATGGCAGACTCTCCAGGAGGAACAATTTCCCTTTGCAATCATTCTGCCTCAGCCTCAAGTGCAAAGAAAGCTTCCAGTGAACCTCTCTGGCAGCAGCTCGTCTCTGCCCATCACCGAATGCTACAGTCGCTGCAAGCAGCAGAGGGGAGACTGTGACTCAGGGCTGTGCTGGCGGAAAGCGGGAGGCGGAAAGACTCCACGGCTCCTGCCTGTTCCTATCTGTGGATAGTCAGAGAGCATCACTGTGTTGGCCAGCTGCTCTACTGGGACCAGAGGTCCCTGGTGTGTGTAGAGGATGCTGTGACGAGCAGAAAGGGCTTCATGTACTGTTGTACGCAGGGATTATGCATGGGCCCTCTCCGATCTATCAGGTCTTCGGAGAGAGCTTTCCTGGCGGCAACGCAGAGTTGATGTCGTTCTCCAACCCAGGGGGCTCCTGAATCAGGATCCCAAAGGGCCTCCCCTTGTCCCTGTGCATGGGCATGTTGGCTGCATCCTGTCTGGTTTAACAGCCTTCTCTCTGAACAGGCATGTGTGAATCTGGGCACAACCCGTCTGACAAACCTGGTGACAACTGCTTTCCAAGACTCCTGTCGCTGGATATGACCCTTATTTCTGCATGCCCAGACCTGAGCTAGCAGCGTGTTTGGGGCATTTCTGCTAAGACTGAGCTTAGGTTAGATTTTCCTTTTCCTTTGGACACTTGTTGGCCCTGCCAGATCCATGGTGCCCAGCAGAAGACTTGTGAGCAGGGGTGTCACAGAGGACACTGCTTACAGTAAAGCTAGATGGTGAGTGGAGAGGGGCCAAGAAAACTCTGTAGCACTGCCCTGTCTCCACCTCCACACCCTGAGAGCCACAGGACTGTACAGACTGCTAGGGCTGGCTCCTCTGGACTGGATAAACCGCTGCTGCTCCCTGGAGAGGTCACTTGACTCTGAGCAAGACCAGGCACCTTCTTTTCCATCCCAACAGCTGCCGTCCCCTCTTCTGAAAGCACCAGGAAGCCCCCTCTGCCGCTCCGCTGGCTTCAGCGCTGCTGCGTGTCGGAGCTCTCGTCTGCCTAAGAGTGGCTGGAGCAGAGTGAAGCACCAGCCTTCACCTCACAGCACTTGGACAGCGGCTGGATCCAGGTGGAGGGACAGGGAGGGAGGCAGAGGATGGGGGAGAGAGAGCAATGCCCTGGGCAGGGGGAGATAATCACGGACTGGGAGATGCTGAGGAAGAGGGACCGCACTGCTGAGGCACCGGCAGGCAGCGGCCGGCTGGAGAGGGGAGGCTGCGGACAGACGGACGGGCAGGCACGGAGCCCATGCAGCTGCACTGGCAGGAGGACGCGTACGATCAAGCCCGGTAAGCCAAGATCAAGCCAAGTCTTGCCCATCCAAGAGCAGCAAAAAATAAAAAGATAAAAGTTGATGAAACTTCTTCTTCTTTCATTATTAGGGTGAATTTTAAGCCTGGGATCTCCTTCCTTCGAAGAGCTGGGGAGGGAGCCCGAGACACCGGGGACACCCGAGTCCCGATGGGGAGTCCCAGGGCCGCGCAGGGCCGGGAAGGTCCGGGGTCATTTCGGGCGGGAGGGAGCACCGTTTTGGGGAGGGGGACCCCGACGGAAGGAGGAGGGGGGGTGAGATCACCGCCCTGGGGGCGGGGCGGGGGGCGGGTCCTGCCGCCTCTCGCCCAATGACGGCGCGGGGGGGCGGGGGGGCCGGCCTATAATGCCCGCGATGCCGGGCGGCGGCGGCAGACAATACCGCGCCCCCGCACCGGGCAGCCCCCGCGCCGCCCCGCTCGCACCATGATGTCCATGAACAGCAAGCAGGCGTTCAGCATGCACCCCATCCTGCACGAGCCCAAGTACCCGCACCTGCACAGCAGCTCCGAAGCCATCCGCAGAGCCTGCCTGCCCGCCCCCCAGGTAAGACACCGAGCCCGCCGGTGCGCCCCGTCCTGCGCCGGCCCCCGAGTTACGTGGAGAGGGGGCGATGGGCTTTGGGGTTCCCCACTACGGCAGCTGGTCGGGCAGGGCTCCTAGGTGGGAGCAGGGCTTGGGGAACAGCGATCGTACCATGTCGGTCCCAGATGTCTTGCCTAACTCGGTCGTACAAGGCAGCGGAGCAGAGGCTCTGCTGGACTCCCGTTTGGCTCTATCCTCCCTCTGCATTGCCTGTTCTTTAGAGGAGGTCTCCCCAAAGGAAAGGGGGATGCACAGGGCCCAACACCCGCTTCCCGATGCTCTTTTTGGCTGAAGGTTGAACTTGGTTTGTCTTACTGGTCTGGGTGCTGTTGAGGAGCAGAGTGGGATCTCTGAAGCAGTGCATTTTTTCTAATCTTCTCCTGGTCTTTTGGTTTGTTTTTGTTCCTCCCTGACTCCTTCCAGATCCAAGGTAACATTTTTGCGGGCTTTGATGAGACCTTGCTGCGAGGTGCTGAGGCTCTGGCCGCTGTGGATATAGTATCGCAGAAAACCCACCCTTTCAAGCCGGATGCCACCTACCACACCATGAGCAGCGTGTCTTGCACTCCTACCTCATCCTCCGTGCACCTGCACCACCCGTCTGTGCTCACCACACACCATCCGCACCACCACCACCACCAGCCCTCACAGGGCCTGGATGGAGAGCTCCTGGACCACCTCAATTCTGCCATCCCGCTCGGAGGAGTGCCAGGCCCTGACGTGGGCTCCACACCTTCGCACCCTCACTCCCACATGTCGGCCATCAACCACATGGCCCACCACTCCCAGCCTATGAACATGTCCCACCCCCACGGCCTCACTTCCCACGCTGTCATCTCTGGCCCTGAGACAGAGACGGACCCGCGGGAGCTGGAGTCCTTTGCCGAGCGCTTCAAGCAGCGGAGGATCAAGCTGGGGGTGACCCAGGCTGATGTGGGCTCCGCACTGGCCAATCTGAAGATCCCGGGGGTGGGCTGCCTTAGCCAAAGCACAATCTGCAGGTTTGAGTCGCTCACCTTGTCCCACAACAATATGGTGGCCCTAAAGCCCATCCTGGAAGCCTGGCTGGAGGAGGCAGAGCGGGCCCAGAGGGAGAAAATGACCAAACCAGAGATCTACACAGGGGGAGACAAGAAACGCAAGCGCACCTCCATCGCCGCCCCAGAAAAAAGGTCGCTGGAGGCCTACTTTGCTGTGCAACCACGGCCCTCCTCAGAGAAAATTGCTGCCATTGCTGAGAAGTTAGACTTGAAGAAGAACGTGGTGCGGGTCTGGTTTTGCAATCAGAGACAGAAGCAGAAAAGGATGAAATTTTCTGCCACCTACTGAAGAAGGGGCTGGGAGGCTGGTGGCGGGGAGCGCCTGATCCCGCAGCCAGCCCAGCTTGGCTCTGGTGCCAGCCCCTCCAGAACGGGCCGGGCTTTTCGTTTGTTTGTTATTAAGAAAAGAGAGAGAGAGAGAGAAAAAAAAAACAGGAATAATAAACCTAAAAAAAGGAAACCTGCCCAAAGCAAAGTGAACAGCCTGGAGCCTGGTGTCTGCTCCTTACCCCCGGGCCAACTGGCTGCGCTGTTATGACTGGTACAGACTTGCTTTTGTAGACAAAACTGAAAAATAAAAAAAGGAGAAAAAAAGAAAAGACAAAATGAAAGGCCTGGGGGGAGGTATAGGGATGGCTGGAGCCCGGGCAGCGATGGTGAGAGCCCGGGCAGGTCTTTGTTCTAGCCCCCTGTCCCTTCCTGGCTTCCCGGATGGATAGGGGCTGCCTATCCTTCTTCAGTGACCGATCCTCTTCTTTAAAAAAAAACGGAAAAAAAGGAGAAAAAAAATAAGAAAAACATATAAAAAGAGAGGAAAAAAATAGATCTCAAAGCTGTCCCAGACGGCTGTAAATACAGAGGCGCCAGCCCTGCTTCCCTGCGCTCGCTGCCGAGGGTCCCCGCGCACACTTCCACACACGCACACACACGCACTTGCATGGTTTGGTTTGCTATCCCCCACTCCCAGCAAATCCATCGCATTTTTGCAATAGCATTTCTGTTTCTACCTCATTGCTAAATTAAAGATAAAAAGAAAAAAAAAAGGAAAAAAAGATTTTAAAAATTTAGACAAAACAAAAAAAAATTGGCACGACCCTGGAGTCACGGTTTGCTTGGGGAAAATGGAGTTTTGTTTTGCTTTGGTTTTGCTTAAGCTATTCGGCATCCATATGATCTCACTGTACAAAACCTGCGCTTCGACAATCAAGGCACTGGGGCTCGCAGGAGCGGCACCTCCGCGGCAGCGGCAGCGGCCGAGCTGGGCTGCGGGGGCCGGCGCGGCCGCGGCGGCGGCTGCCTTTGCAAATAGTGAACTCTGCACTTTCTAAGGCAAGAATACTTTTTTTTTTCTTTGCATATTTAATAGAGGAATATGCCTCCGTTTCCTTAATTTTAATTTTATTTTATTTTCGCTCTTTTTTCTTTTCTTTTTCTATTTTTTTTAACGAGATTTCGTTTCGCTGTGTGTGTGCTGAATGAAATTTGGTGTCCGTGTACGCTGCAGCATTTCAAATAAATCATGCACGTTTTACCTCACTCTGCTGCCTCGTGGAGTTACTGGCTCCCGGGAGCTGCCCAGGAGCAGGCTCGGGGCTCCCCTGCCCCGGGAGCCACGGGTCTGTGGGTCCCGGTTCGGTTCGCCTCGACGCGCCCAGTGCCGCTCGCTGCAATGCCGCTGCTTTCCCCCCTGACCCTCCTGAGGGAGTCGGCTTTTCTCTACCTCGAGGGCACAGAGAGGAAACGAAACGAAGCGAAACGAAACGAAGCGAAACGAACCGAACGACGGCCACGCGCCTTCTGCCAGCGCTGCCCGCCCCGCCGGGACCCGAAGCCGCGGCCCAGAGTGCGGGTTCGGGCCGCCCGGGGAACGAGTCCCCAGCGCCCCCGTCCCTCCTCGGACCCCCGACCGGGTGCAGCCGGTAAGGCCCGCCCGCCCGCTTGTACTTCAACTCCTTCCCGCACCTCCGCTCAGTCAAGGAGTGACCCGACCTGGGTTTGAGGAGGAGGGTGAGAGAGCCACTTCCCTGCCCGAGATCAGCCAAAATTGCACCGATTGAAGCCGCCACATGTTGCTCCCTGGGTGCAGTTTGTTTGGAGGCCCCGGCCGTGCCCCTTTGGGCTAAATTCGTTTGCGCGGGGCGGGCAGATGGAAAGCGGCGGCCGGCGGGGAAGTCTCTGCCTCTCGCCCTTAAACGAGTGCAGGGACGAGATATTTCTCCCGGGAGGGGGAATCCTTCCAGCCGGGTCCTGACACCTCCCCTGTCCTTATCCCGGGACGAAGAAGCATCCTGAGCAGACTGGAGAAGGTGTATTTCACCTGCGAGCTCCTCGCTCTTTACACGCCTCGAGTTTCGTCTCTAGCAGCCACCGATGTCAGTCTAATGCATCGAAGCCTCCTCCAAAACAAAATAAAACTACTTAGAAATCGGGTCGTAACCGCGGGAGATGATTCTCTCCCTGGGTGACTGTCTCCCCCGGCACTGGCAGAGCACACCCACCCCTATTTTGTCCTCCCTGTCACTCAGCTTTGTGCTTTTGCGTTACAACTTCCCCGGAAATACAAGCCCCGGCGGGACGGGGGGAGCCGGGTTGTGCTGTCCGCACGGGCGGACGGGCGGGTGGGCTGAGGGGGACCCGCCACCCGGGGCTGCAGCGCCGGTACCGAGCCTGACTGCTCGCCGTCGGGTGTCCCGCTTTGGCGCGGGACGAAGCACACCAAGTCGCTCTCGAATTCATAGTTTTATCGGGAAAAAAATACGAAGAGTGGCGGAGCAGGTGAAGGGGGGGAAACAAAGGCTTCAAAAAAAACCTAAACTGTGAGGAAAGTAAAGAGAGAAGCTGCCTGACCTAACGGAGTGAGGCAGCCTCGCCGCCGGGGCGACACTCCCGGAGTCGTCCTGCCCGCGGAGAGCAGCGGGTTCAGCTCCTGGGCGGCCGATCGGGACCGGGACACGGCCGCGCTCCCACACCGCCGGTAACCGGGACACGGTCTCCCTCCCACGCACCCCGGGACCAGGACACGGTCGCTCTCCCGTGCAGCCCGGGACAGTTCACAGCCCGCGCGGCGGGTGAAGCACCTCGGACAGCGCCGGGGCGCTGCGGCGGCTCCGCGGGGGGCCCGCCGGCCCCGGGCAGCCCCGCGCCT
>VWPW01015228.1:115882-217042 GCA_013389825.1 Crypturellus undulatus
CAGGCAGCCCCGCGCCTGTCCCGGGCGGCCCCGCGGCCCGCGCAGCTGCGGCCGCACCGATCCGTACGCGGGTGCTTCGCAAACCCCTTCCCCGCCTTTGTTCTTTCGCTTCATTCCCGTTTTTTCCATGAAGCGAAAAGCGCATTTTCATAAATAGACCTTGGCCAAGTGCTGGCCATGAAATTTTAATGAAGGCTGGATGCTGAGTGCTGCCCGGGGGGGCCTTGGAGAATCAGCTCCGTGCAGCATTAGCAGGGCCCTGTTCGCTCTCCCCACCTCCCCAGTTCTCCCTTGCAGACATAACACACTCCAGGCTGCTGCTCCTCCTGCCTCAGAGTGGCTCTCCTGGCATGGCCCCCATCGGAAATGGAGAGCACCCAAATCCCGCCCGGACTGTGGTCAAGGCACATGGCCTCTGTGCCTGGCCGGTGTCAGTGACCAGAGCCAGCGGCTTGCAGGTGCCATTCTGCCGCTGCTCTTAAAAGTTTGTGAGGCAAGCAATGCAATATTTATCACCCGTGATCATAAAAAGGCGAGTCGGTATTTCCCACTCACAAATGCAAAGCGCTTAGGCAAATGTGCGCTCGGCTCAGGAGCTGGAGTGAGACTGGGCTGCCCAGGGCTCTGCCGTGGGCAGCGACAGCAAAGTCCTGGTCCCTGGAGGGCACTGCCAGCCGCCAGGTAAGGGGGCACCCATGAGGGACTAGAGCAAAATGCGGCACACATGGGGGCAGACTCAGCCAGCAGTGGGAGACACAGCCTGGGCTGGAGAGGGTGCTGGGGGCTGTCGGGGCTCTGCTGGGCGGGTTATGGCTCTGGGAGTAGCCATGAGGCCTGGCAAACTCATTACCTTGGGGACTGGGCAGGACTGAGCTTGAAGCAAGACAAGGTGACCTGGGAATTACTCCTGTCAGGAATGGGTGTTGGATCGTGGGTTACATATGTGGGAGGGTCCAAGAGGAGGTGGAGAAGAGCCCCTTTGGCCACTTCTCTTGCAACAGCCTGGCTCCCCTTTCTGATCCTTGCTAGCCACAGAATCAGGGAACAGCCCCTGGTCCTTTCTCCCAGAAGCAGGGTTGGGAGTCAGGAGAGCGGGTGACAAGGAAAGCCCAGGAAGAGCTTCAAGATTTGGTCTCTCTCCCTCCTTTTCAGATGTTTCAGGGTCTCTGCTCTTTTGCTCCTGCTGCTGAACTGCTATTACTTGCCACAGTGCTGCTCTCCAGGGTGTGAAAGTAGTGGGAAACTTAGCGGCCCTGCTGCGTGGCCTGGGAGATTGACCTCGCTGCTGAGGGACTTCGACCTGCCTCTCCTCTGGGGTAGCATGCACAGGTGTTGGGGTCCAGGCTGAAATGCAAACGGACCCCAAACCCCTCTGAGCTGAGCCTCTCTGTGGTGCGCACTGTGCAGGCAGAGACTGAGAAAACTGCAAGGCAAGAGCAGGCAAGAGCTTTGGAAGAAGGATCAGAAAGGCACACGCCTGTGCGCAAAGGTATCACAGGACACCAACAGATGGGTATCGCACAGTGCACCCACCGGCAGCATGCACACACAGACACGCACAAACAGCACACCCTCACAGAGACTCTCAGACACCTGCACACTCTCCTATCCTTCCTTTCTCTCTGTTCCTGGAGGGCAAAGCCCCTGAACCACGATCCTGCAGCAAAAATAGCATTAAATGAAAGGTATATTGATTGAATTGAAGACTCAGCTCTTGCAATCTTTTTTCATTTGAGGTTTGATATAGGACGAGGCTTTGAGATTTATCAAATCCGCAGTTTTAGCAGCAAGTTCACCTCTAAGGGTATCTGCTTTCCCTGCTACTTCTAAGTAGATGGGACGGACTGGGATGGGACTAGTTCCTTATCTTCCGCCAGCACAGGAGATTGTTCATCTGGAAGCTCAAAAGCATTAGACAGTAGCTAAGTCATCCCTAGTGAGAGGTAAGATTTGAGTCCAGACATAGACACATCTGGGGTCACCAAAGCAGAAAAGCACAGGTGAATGTTTTGGGTGAGTGACCTCTGGGCTTCAGCTATGGTCAATGAAGAGTCACCAGTACAATTAAGCTCTTTCTAAATTTGACTTTGGAAAAAATAGATGAATTATGCCCTAAAGGCGTCTTACTTAAAGATCATGAAGATGTTAGATGACCAGCTCAGGTAGAGGCATCTACGAACAGATAATAACAGTTCAGCAGAGGTGAGTCCTACCCCTAGTGCTGCAAGCCTTCCTGAAGAAATATGGTCTGCGGGTCTGGGATGTGAGTCCAGAAAAGGAACTGCTGGTGGCCCTACAGCAAGGGCCTCTCTGGCAATGCAGTGCTTGCTTCTCAGGTGTTGATCTCTTGAGGCTTCAGCATGTATTTAGAAGGATCCGGGCCAGCAGGTGCATGTCACCACCCCTTAAAGCATATAAGGATGTGCCTAAAGTTATCTATGAATATTGGTATATGATGAATCAAGGCTAGCAATTCCAGACAAATGCAGATGTACCCGAATAAAAGAGATTTAAGGGAAAACATTATCCTTCCTTTATCTTTTGGAACATTTTTGGAACGAAGGCTGATGCACTGCATCAGATTGCTTTCACACTTTCATTTTTACAGGCATAGGGGATACCTGTTATTCCTGGGCCACAGATTAAGCAGTGCCAGCACAGCTCCTCCTGCAGCACTGTATCACACCACCAGGAGTTTGACTTTCCAGCTGGGAAGAGAAATATGGTAAGAGAGGTTACTAATAGCCAGGATGCATGGGGATTATCAGTGGGACCCCCCTGAGAGTATTTTGAAGTCTCCTACTTTTGGCTCCCCACTGTGTCTTCATCCCTAAACTCTGTGATTGGAACTCATAGCTCTAAGCATCATACAGGGCTTTTGAGGAAATGTAGAATCAGGAGGGAAGGTCACCAACACTGTCACCCCCCAGATACAGCAGCATTGACTGACTCCAGTGGCATCTCTCCAGTCTACACACATGTCACTACGACCAGCCCTCAGGACAGAAGAGGGATGCATGAACCGCCCTCCCCCCCCAATTAAAATTCCAGTATGTCGCAGCTTTGTGCTCAACTTTGTATCTGGAGGAGAGAAAATCCTCCATGTTCTTTAAAAGATTCTTGCCTTTGAAAGTCATACAGGTAAAGGGTGCCCATGCTGATGGACTCTCTTCTATTATTCTATGTGTTTTAGTGCAGTGCAGAGGAGATGTATTTTTAAAGAGGCCAGCGCTTGAAGTAGTCTCTGTTCCACTACAGGGGAAAAAGGAGTAAAGCAGTAATTACAGGCTTCGTAGGTGCCTGAGCAGAGAGAAGGACAGCTGGGCTTGAGGGAGAGCCCAGGAAGAAAATTCTCAATGAGCTGACCGTGGAAAGAGTTTGGGAAACGGGGCAGACCACTTCGTGTATTAGTGGCAAACCCCACGGCTGACTGTGAAGGAGAGGGGAGCTCTCCATCTGCCAACTTCCAAGCTCTTCGCCCAGCCTGGGGAATTTTGTCTGAGCAGGGGTTGTAGGATCATCCTCTCCTATGTAAGTGTGCACCAGAGTTTGGGTATACCAGCTGCCACAAGGTCTTTCAGTGCTGTGGGTATCAGGACACAGAGGTAAGTTGGGGACGCCCTTTCGGTAGAAAAAGGGAGAAAATATGTCTGAGAGTAGAAGAACTGTAGGGATTCAGGACACAGGGAAAGTTTGCAGAGAGGTGACCTTGCAAGAGGAAGGTTAACACAGATGTGGCATTGCAGCCCGCCTTGTCTTTTGGTGACAGCTACACTACTATTTCCCTACAGTAGCCAAGGGTTAGTGCAGGGAAATAAAGACGATGAGCAAATAAATCATTGTGTGAGTTAAGGGTAAGATCTTCATGGCATTCTTGTACAGTCTTGAATATCTCAGCAGCTCAGGAATGATGACTTGGGCTTTAAAGGCCTCTGGATTCACTAGCAGGACACTGTCAGACGTGTACTATGAAGAAATCCAGGTCCAGGATTCAGTTCTGTTCCTGTTCACATCCGAACTGCAAAATTTGGATCGCTTTCCCCTGAGTCTGGTCAAAAGAGGATGGGAGCTCCAAAGAGCAACAAGACAAGTCTGTTGCCACTCGCTCTTGAGACATCTCTTAGTTTGCATCTCCAAGGAGAAAGTTTGAGGTTTCTTCTGTTGCTACCAAAATCAAGAACTGGGACCTTACAGGGTGCTCAGTTTTACTGCAGTCACCTACAGGTTTAATATTTGACTCCAACAAGACCAGAGACACAGTACATAGGTATTTGGGACCACTGAAAATAAGAGGTTCCAATAAAGTTAGAAGATTTTTTAAAATATATGTTAAGGAAATACTTTAAGTAATTTAATCTGCTGTTTTTCCTATACAAATACTGTGGTCTTGATCTCACCTCAGCTCTTACCTACAATAACAGCATTCCACCCAGGAGATCCCACTGAAGCCTTGTGGGAATCCTCCTAGGACTAAGGTCTTCTCACCTCTACTTGTTTTAGCCATAAGGTCTAAGGAAGGCTGTAGGACTTAGCTTCAGATCACTGAGTAGAGGAGCTCCTGTGAGATTTCAGAAACATTAGGCATCAGGAGATTGAGAGATCAGGGATAAAATCTATATTTCATCTACAATATCTCAGTAACACTTCCAGTAGCTCAAGAAAAATAAGTGCTCTCTGAGAAATATGAAAATGATAACTAAGGATGATGTTTTATTTATACCAAGTAAGGAAGGTCTTAGTTTCAGAAGAAAAAGGCTTTTTTTGTGTGTGTGTATAAAGTCATGTTTAACTATTCTGTGACTATCTAGCTGCTACACGTGAGCTTGCTTTGCAGAGCTTGTTTTCAGGGATGCACACAGCGACTCTTGTATAAGGCTACTCAGCAGAATCTGCCTCATTCATCATTAGCTCCAGGAAAAGCACTCCCCAGTCTTATTGCACATAACTGTTGGCTAAATATTGAAGCAAAAGCATGTTCTTCCATAAAACTGAGCATCTAACTCAAAGAGGAAATTGCTGGTGAGCTTTACAATCCATAGGAGAATATTTCTCTGTACACATCTGCTCTGTATCTCACAATGATTCCAGAATGAGTTTGAATTGGTTCTTAACACTGAGATTAATACTTCAGTACGGGAGGTCTCTCTTGCTTACTTGTATTTGTGCTATACACCTGGGGATCCCAAGTGAAATCCGCTTGTAGGATCCACAGATTAGGAATGCCAAATTCATTATTCCATTTTTAGCCATGCTCTGCAGGACTGGTTCAGCAAGACCCAGCAATAGCAGAAACCCCAAAGAGTCCCAGGCTCCAGTCTCTCCCATTAGAATCAAAGTCTCCTTGCAGGGAGCCGGGGAGGGAGTACAGTCTGTGTACAGAGCTAATGGCTTCTGATGACTCTTCCTGGAGATGCTTTAATTGTCTTTGCCCGGGTTTCACCCTCTGTTCAGCACGTCTTACATTTTAGCACGTCTCTCCTGCAGCCAGTGTATGGTAGTGCTGACTAACCTCCAGCTTCTCATGCGGATTTTTTTCTTATCCCAGCTATGCTGTTTGATTCAAGTCTAAGTGCGTTTTCAAATGTGATGCCTGTATGTCTTTACTAAACAACACAACTTAAAGAGGGAAGAACAAATAGGTTAGACCTCGGTGTACTCTATAGCGAAAACCATGGGAATCTGCTGCTCTACAGCTGTGTGCAGCACCCAGCAGCTGTGCAGCGCAACCAACCTGACCAGTAGCACATGGGGTCACTTCTCCAGCCCCGACTAATTCATCACAAACACGTCACCCATCACAGTTAACCGTTTTCCACAGAACATCATGTGTTTGCTGTCTTTGTGCTGCCGTCTTCTCTGGTGCAAAGGCAGGTGGACAGACAGCAGGATATCCCCGGGAAGTGCACACCAGATGTGAGGGTTCAGGGGGAGACACCCTGCTGGAGATACTCTGTTGTACTCCCTGTATCTTGTGGTTGGTCTGCCCATGATAGCAACTTACACGACAATATATCTTTTCTACTGGAAGTTCCTCTGTGTTTTATAAGCTCTGGATCAAAGTTTGTTCTCCGTTACCTTGAAATGGAGACAATCATTCCATGTAGCACTGACATTGCTGAAAGCCAAATTTCTGAGAGTCTCTCTGCCTGTCGGCAAGTAGCGTAGCCACCTGTGAAGTGTAGCCAGGAGGGCAAACCACTGCCTGGCACTCAGGAGCAAGGAGTGAGCAGACTTCTAATGCCAGGTAGGACTGAGGGTAAATTCAGACAGGCACATCGCTAGGAATGGGCCTCTGGTCTTAACTTCTTGCTGAAATCACCAGGAGCTAATAATGAGTGTAAGGGTGGGTTTGTATCTGACACCTGGAATCCCATGAGAAGGAAATACATCATGAGCATCCTGAGGACATAGTTCATGCTGACTAGGAGGGGAAAGCATTTGGTATCAGAAGACGGATACAGATGTGTTTGATCACTCCCCTGTTTAGTACTTTGGACCACTTTCTGCCTCTCCTGTGCTGTGTCTCGTGATACTGTATCATTCCAGAGAGCTGTTAAGCAGCTTTCATGCTCTGTACCAGAGAGAGCTGGATTAAGCCAGCCTCCTGCTAGTGGAAATGGTTGATTTTTGCCATGATGACTGTGTAACTCCCCCCACCTTGGTGAATGACTGGCTGTTACAAGATACTAAATGAGCCAACCACATGCTTCATAATGTCAATTGTAGTTCAGTGTTAATTATTTATGATAAAACTTCATAATGTACTATTAAATGGGCTGCAGGATATTTTGGTTAAATTGAGGAAACCTTAAAGCTCCCTTTACAAGGGAACTGTACAACGTTCTTCGGGCTTTGTGAAGAGCAAAGGTTCAATTAAAGCTTAGGTGGCTACTGTGTAGAGACTCCAGTTATTGAAATCATGCAAATGTGGAGATCAATTCAATAGATCTGCTTCATTGCTTTCAATATTAAGTTTCTAGGTGATACACTTACCAAGAAAGTCTCAAAGCCCAATCTGCCATGTACTTGAGTCTTCAGGGGACCGACAATAATGAATGTGCTGCCTTCTGAATTTGAACTTGCTACATGGTCACAGAGCCATGCTTAGCTGTCCCTGAGACACTGCTGGGGATACAGTGCTCTTACAGATCTGCCCTTGTATGGCCATCTCTGGGCAGGCAACTTGGCCCCAGAGTCCTTTCTTATGCCCCATGGATGCGGAGAGCTGAGACAACTTTGAGGTGACATCCTTGTTGCTGCTGTAGGCACTGAAGGGAACTGGCCAAGAGATGTGATCACCTCATGAAACCAGAAATTGCTGTTTTCACATAGGCTTTACCCTAGTTTGTCCACAGCTTCCGGGAGAGACGCAGCATCCACCCTGGGGAGAGGAGCAACAAGGTGTCTTGAAGCCCCGACTTGCTTGCCACATGGCTGTGAGGTGCCGCAGAGACAGTCACCCTTTGTCAGCTCTAAGAGCCCAGTGCTGGAGACGCAATCCAGAAAAGGAGCTCTGGGTGCTTTCCTATGCCCACAACAGCACTTTGCTTATCAGAGGTGCTGCCAAGCATCACTTTGCCAGGGGAGGACCTGTCTTTCTGTTGATTTAATACTCACTCCCATTCTTCTTACCATCTCCGTGATGCAGAATGGGCAGATGTCAGTGCCTGCTTGCTTCAAACCTTCTTTCTGAGCAGGCAGGCTGAGAGCTCCAGAGAGGTGCTGTCCTTCATCCACAGCTTTACTTTCTCAGCTTTCCTTTATGGGACCCCAAACCCCAAAGACATATAGGGAACTTGCACTTAAGCTTTACAGTGCTGAAGGTGACTTGTGCAATAGCTGTCCCTTCACAACATTGCTCCCTTCTGTGTGCCTGCACCATTATTTCTTTGATGAATTAGAATGAGAGACTCCTCTGATTCAAAAATAACCAGCTTCTGTCTTTGCTGAATTAATTTTGGCTCTTCAGGTCTGCCAGAAGGTTCATCCTCTCATTTTCACAGCCTTAATCATAGTCGAGGAGAGGTGACAGCATGGGAACAACTGAGCAAGGCAGGCACATCCCTAGGCTGATAGGCTAGCAAATGTCTAAGAGGCATGGCTTGAGTCTTCATGGGATCAACTCTGAAAGCTTTTACATCTCCAGTTTAGATCACTTTATTCACTCCAGGAAGCAAACATGAGTTAAGGAAAGCCTACACTTCATTTTGGGGTTTTCATCAGCACCATGGCTTGAAAGGACAGCATGTTGCAGCAAGTCATAGGCGACTTCCGACTTCATTAGTCTTTATCAGGTTGCACTGGTGGGTCAGTTGATTCCCAGACTCTTCCCTCTCCCTCATCCGCAGGCAGATGCACTGGATTTTACTCTCACCCAATGAAGTGTTGCCCAGTGAGCACTTAAGAAGCTACATGCAGGCCTCTTGCTCGGTGCATTTGTTAATAATGCTTTGTTCTGTGTGCTCTCCAGTGGGTTAGACCATACCGTTCCAGCTCCCTTCCTGGAAAAGGGCCAAAGCCACAAAGTCTTCTCAGGGTGGCTGGGTGAATGCGCCTTGCATCGATCCTCCTGCAAACTCTGTCATGCACAAGTGCTCCCTCTGCTCATAGGAAAGCCTGTGAGGATGCAAGTGAAAACAGCTGTGAACCCCACAGTGTGTTTTAACCCTGAAAACAGCTACATGTGTCTTCACAGTTGACTATTCACTCTAGCAGAGAGCACCTTAACCACACTCTTCTTTGAGATGCTGTAAAGTCTGCAGGGGCCAATCACCTGCACTACACGCACTTACCTCTGTCCCTGCAGCACCTTCCATGTTGAGCAGTTTTATGAGATAACCGGGATATCCCCTATTTGTGCCTTAGTCCTGCTGTGCAGCCATGCAAGATTTGAACAGAACCTCTGGAGCTGTCCTAAATTTCCTGCAGCTTACATGGTTTTATCATGGCCCACAAGTTGAGCCAAATTTAGTGAATGAGAAGAGTAACCCCTAGAAAGTTTTTGATGTTTGATGGAGCCAAGGAAGGTATCTGGGTAAAGTATAAGCACTTTGTGCATGGCTTTGTGTGTTCCATGGGATGTGACAGAGATGGGGCTGGCTCATGCAATTTGGTTTGGGTCAGGGTGGCCTAAAGGTCAACTCAATTAAATTAAAGTAGACTTCCCAGTTCCTTAGCTCTCTGTAGGAGTGGGGGGGAGGAGTGAAGCCTCCAGCTCCCAAAGATTAAAGGCTTTTCTTGCTTTAGGTGTTGTTAAACAATAGCTGCATCCAGGTAGTTCCATCCCTTCCACTCACCACTTCCTGTCATTTGGATGACACTTCTTGAAAACAGCATATCCCTTCTGAGCTAGACCACTTGACTGAACATGCCAAGTAAATATCAAGTCTTGAAGTTCTTTGGTCACCTCAGAACAAACCATCAAATTTTAATCCCCTTTGCTGTGTGTGCCCATGACTATGGGAGAAACTGACTATGCTGGTGCCTCCTTAGCAAAACTAGGCCTCAGGAGAGCCACAGTTCGGAAGGGTATAGACTGGCTCATTCATTCTTTGGTTTCAGGTCTTCCACCACAGGAGAGAAATATCCTTCCTTTCCCCCACCACTCTTGCTTCTCTCCTGTCTTTTGCTTTCGGAAGTGATGTCTAAGTCTATTGCCTCTGTGTGCAGTCCAGCTGTGGAAGCATCCTTTCCACTGCCAAGAAAATCTCTCTCTTAGCAGAGGTTTGGGCCTACACTGTGAGAAGATGAGACCTTCTTCATGAAGGTGAGAAGGTCTCTGCAAGAGGCACAAATCAGCAGGAGATAGAGCAGTGTGATGAAACTGCTCATTGGCGCTATCACTGTGATTGCCAGTGTCCCTGTCCTACACCAATACCTACCTGTCAACCTTCCCGATTTGGTGTTTGAGCAATTAGACGGCTGACCGACCCCAGATATCCCCAGGTTATGTAGTGTATGAGGTTGCGGCTCAATAGGAGCAATTCTAAACAAGTTATCACCTCTTCTACAATTGCCATGATGTTCGCACTCAAAAACATCAATTCTCACCACAGCTGTTGACTGAAAAAAAAAGGAGAAAAAAAGGAGAAGAGAAGGAAGGGGTGTGCAGTTACTATCATCAGATTGCCATACAATGCCATAACCAGTTGGTTAATGCCTCTAATGCTTGTGCACACTCAACTCAATCACTGAGTGTCAAAATTTCTGGGAGTAACCACCCCAAGAAGACTGGACATGGCAGGTCCCAGTGTTAAGGGTTCAGTGTTCAGTCCACATCCAGTCATGAGTCCAGGTATTAGGCTGTACCGGGCAAGGGTCTCACTAGATCAGCCAGGTGTTCCTTGCACATCAGCCTCTGCGCATTTCCTGTAAGGCATCTCTGTGTTCATTTCAAACAGCCCGACAGTGTAAGGAAGGTCTCATCTGTCAGGAAATAAATTTAAGATATTTGCAGAATGAAGACCCTTTAGCATTATCACAGTTATCCATCCAACCCTACCAAATATCTTCATGCCATCTCTGAAAAAAAAAAATATTTAAAAAAACTTTTAGCTCCATTTCAAACTTTTTTCCTCCTTCCTTCTCTACATCGCCTCTCCAGTTCAGCTCATGTTCAGTTCTGGAGGTCCATGCAGTACTCCTGACAAAACTGCAAGAAAAGATCTCCTCTGCCGTTGGTGCTTATCGCCATCCTGCTGCAACCAATACCAGGGGGGTAAAGGGCCATCAATAACTTGTTGGCATGCTAGGCTAGGCCTCTTGCAGAAGAGAATGTGTGATGTGATGGCATTACTCTGGGACACTGCCAGGGTCCAACTCACTCTCTGTGTCATGAAAGTTGTGACTTGGGGATGGCAAGGAGAGAGGGGAAGTCACTCTGCAAGGATTGTGGGTGGAAGGAAGCCTGTCTATCTGCCTTTCATTAAACATCACACAAATGTTTGGTGACTGGGGTCAGATCACAGCATATATTAATTTATTTTTTGCCTGGAGGAGGTTGAAGTTAGGCAGTCACTTTGCTATTATAAACCATGCCCATCAGCATAGAGGATTTGCTAAGAACCACTTCTCCAAGTGGTGGAGGAGAGAGGACTCAGAGTTGTTGACAAGGAGTTGCTTTCTACTCCCAAGACAACCTTCCTTCCCTTAAGGAGCAAGGTTTGCTCCTTAAAAACAACAAACACCTAAAAAATCAGTGCAATTACAGAGAAAAAAAATCCTCTTAAAATAAACTGGGAGAGAGTTGTGAACCAGTGACTATGCAATTTACAGGGAATGGAAATGCAGCTGCTTCTGTGCCAAGTCTTGATGGCTTCATTCTGTTTTGTGAGGCTCTTAACGCTTGTGCACCAGAACCAACTTCCCTCCCAGGGCAGGAATTGGAAAGGGAGACAAGTGCCTCCTTACAGGCAGTTCCAGGTATTTATGTCTGTTAAAAAATATCGTTTTTAGACTACAGCCTGCTCTAGAATTTCACAGCAACAGGTGCTAACTGCCCTTGGAAGAACCCAGGTGAAGCCAAACACTGCCAAAGAGTAAATGCTTCCCTGATTCTTCCAGTCTCACTGCAAAAGCACAAAGTCATTTTCCCATATTAACATTTTATATAAATAAATAAAGTACCTAGTAAGCACTTCCATACAGAGAACTTTCGCGGCTCCCTTCACTAAAATCCTCATTAACTAGTGATTTTCCCTAATGACCTTAATTCATCAGGTCTGAAGTCTTCCTGTGAATAAAAGGAGATCTCCAGGACAATGCTGGGGAAAGAGGCATGGAGAGTTTGGGGGAACGAGGTCCCTGGATGTAAGCAGTGCATGATCTCTCAATGTTCGTGTGCTTGCAGGCCCCAGGCAAGATCCTGCAGAGGTGACGTAAAGACTGGCAGAAGCCCTTCCCATAGACCTTGATTGTATGTCCCCATCATGTTCCCCTACTCTTCTTTTACACACCTCTACTTTCTCCTCTCCTCCACCTATGTGGGGGACCTCATTTGCTGGCATGACAGGGATGGGGGAACAGTGCCGTCTCTCTGCTCTCTCTTCCTGTCCTCCCTACAGCTCCAGGGAAGCCATACCCCTGAAGGACGTGTCTTTGAGCAAGTCTACACCTCTGTGACTAAAGCTTTGGGCAAGCCTGAGCACCTCTGGGGTCTGTGGTGGCAGTGCTGACAAAACGCAAGGTTGCACAAGTTGCTAGACACATCATTGTGTAGCCATCATTGAAGGATCTTGGTGCATGTGAGTGAGCCTGTCAAAGAGCCTCTGCCACTTCCCCTCATTACAGTGATGCTTCTGGTCCAACTTCTGAAGGAAGTCCTAATCTATCTCCCTGAATCATGGACCTCAAAAGAGTTAGATAATAAAGGGATATATGGCAGCATGTAGGAAGGAAAGGGAAGGGATGAGTAGGAAGGAACCCACCCCTAGGCAACAGACAAAGTGGTCTTCTGTCTTCATCTTGACTGGCAGAGGACCCATCTTTGCTTCCATGAAGGACAAACCTTTCCTTCAAAACTCCATCTCAGTGCAAAAGGACATCATGTGGGAATGTGGTCTCAACTCTGCTGACGTTTTAGCACCTCAGGATACTGGAAAGCTCTGCACATTGGAGAGACCTACTGCTCTTCTCATGCCCAACTTCAGACATCTCCCAACGCCTTCCTACTGAGAAGGTTTTCGTCCTTCCAGAGACTGAGCCAGAGAATAGGCAAGGGCAGTGTGGAAGATGCCCAGTTTTGGCTCTGGTTAGTGAGTAGCAAATGGCAACTAATCCATCAACAGCCACTGATCAATAGTCTGTGTGCCCCACCAAAGTAGGAAAATAAAAAATCTTCCCACTGATGGTGTCAGTCGCTTCTGATTTGAGAGAGCTCTTTGCTTTCTTTCTCTCTTACCTTTTTTTTTCTCTCTCAAGCTTTTCTCTTCTTTTTTTTTTCTTTTTTTTCTTTTTCTCTTTTTTTGCTTCTCTCCCCCCAGCCCCCCCGGCAGTCTCTGTTCTTCATCCATTATTTAGACTTTTCTGACTGTAACAGCAACATTCGCCTTGTATACCTTGTGTGGGGTTTAAAATATAGATAAAAGTAGAAGGTCGGACTTGAAACACAGATTCTGACGGTTGCTGCTGACTTTGTCTGGAAGCTACAAAATCTTGAGCTGTCTGTGCCCAGTGATGGTATTGGTACAATTGTTTTTTTTTTTTTACTTTCCTCCAGTTGATATTCCTGCAAACTGTCTTGGTATTTGATGTGTTCATTCAGCCTTTCAATTTCAAAAAGTTCTGGGGCCTGCTCGGCTTTAGGATGGGGGGAGTGGATTCATGTAACTTTTGCTTCTAGGCCCAATCCTGACTTGAGGTAGTAGCGCCTGGAAATGCCTAGCGCTCTCCTCTCTAAAATGAGTTGGGGAGGAATAGGCAGGTGTCTCCATCCAGGATCCAGAAGGCTCTAATTGGCACCTCCGGTAGGAGATTCAACAAATCTAAGGACTTTCCCTTTCAATTATAAATGCCCATGTTTTTTTTATGTCAGCTTTCTTCAACCACCCCACAATTGGGTTTTGAGCACAAATGTTTGTGAGAAACAAATTTCAAAGTCAATGGATGAATGGCCCCAGAAAGCATTCTTTCTATTTGAATGGGAACAGAACATCCAGGACAGGCATCCAACCAGGAGACAGCCAAATACCATGTGATACAGTCAGCCAATTGCAAATGAACTCCAACTTCAAATATTCATGATGGATCCACAGGTCTGCTGGCTATAACTGAGGAACAAAAGGAAATTACTAACCAGCTAGGGATACTCCTCAAGCATAGAAAAGAGGTGAAAGTCAATGAATTGTCCTGATTATGCATTATTCACCAATACGTGCTGTGCTGTGCAGAAAGGTATGACGCACAGCATGAAGAACTAGGAGGTCCATTCTTCCTGAACTTAATATCTTGCAAATTCTTCCACATAAAAACTTTATTCACCTTACTGATGCCTGGATGCAAAGGTTCTGTGAAACAGAAGTCCTGAAGAAGGAGCTCAATGGAGTGACTAAACCTTTTAATGATTAGGAAGTATTCTAGGCAAGATACCTTCTCACAAACACTGTCACATGCCACACCATGTGGCACAGACATCAGGAGTAAGGACTTAACCAAAGGAAAAAAGCTGAAGTTACTATGCACAAAATAGGTTAGTTTTTATTTATTCTTATAATAAACAATTTTTGCGGAGAAATAAAGAACTGATTCAGCTAAAAACAGATCCAAGACTTCCTGGGACCAGCTGCCACAGGAATCTTCTTGGACGCTGGCTCTTTCCAAGCCTAAGGCCCGCACCCATTACTGTCATTATCACTTGATTCGGGCACTACTTGACCTTGCAGGGATCTTCAGGCTAGGCATTAGTTCCATCCTGGAAGCACTTAGATCTGTACCAGCAATCATATAATAGCAGTAGATATTTTAATGACGGGTATTGTTAAGATGTCTTCATACCCCATCTGGCACTCTCAAAATAACTTTTTCTCGCTATAGCCTGAGAGAAAACATATTGGTTAGAGGAAGGTTTGCTGTGGTTTCTACAGACACTCTCATCAGCTTTTATGGATGTTGGATCATTTGGGGGCCCACTGACCCCAGCAAAACTAGGACTCTGAATATAGTTTTGGTGAATGAGAAGCACTAGACAGTCTTGCTTCTTGGAGGGAGGGACAGTACTTTTTTTTTTTTTTTTTTTCACCTGAAATACCTCAGTCAACATTTCCACTCCAAAGGCCAAGCTGTGTGAAGTGATATTGGAGCATGGCGCAGTCTGCGCTGTGTGTTTACAATAGCTCTGGAGATGGCTGATGAAACATGGTCCATAAGCAAGTCCTTCACCAAGGCACTGTATTTTCCTTTTCCTCCCAACTTTCTGAACACAGCACATTTCTCGTCACTGTGTCTACAGCTTCAAATCATCTGGCAAAGGTTTTAACACTGAACATGAGAGAAAAGATATACAAATGCCACTATGTAGAGCACAAATAGAACAAAAAATGCACCATAAAAAGATATACCCCAAACCACTAGCTTCTGATCTACTGATCCTGGATCTGAGGATCACAACAGCATTATGTGGACTGAAACTGACCTGTCAGGGGTTTGTGGGGCCCCCAGAAACAGCACTGAGCAGCATATCTGAAGCACCCAAGGTGATATTCTTAACTCATCAACAGGTTGGCAAGTCAGGTCCGCAATTCATTTATCCCAGGATCCTAGACATGAAAGAGACATAAAGAAATAAGACTAGCAATAAATCCAGGAATCACAGCACTGCTAATCAAAACTGATGAAACTGATTATTAAATTCAGAGAATCTTGCATGAGGAATACGAGACTCTTTTTTTTTATCTCAGTGAATATCTCACTTCAAATCTTACTAAATTCCTGGCCACAGTGGTAGCCCGGCACTGAATAATTACCCATGTAAAAGTGTCTTCTTTCCACCCATGTTCAGCACATTTGGGAATCTATTTCCATTCTGATACTTTGAATGTTCACTTTCTGACACCTAAAGCTAGGTGACTATCCTCATACTTAATCATTGAAATGTAAAACACACTGAATATCCTGCAGTTCCTGCTGAGATTGGTAAGAACTGCAAGGGCCCAAAGTTCCAGCATTTTTATCATGGGGGTTTTTCTCTGATAGTCAGTACAAAAGTCTGTCACCCCAGTTTCAGCTTCACGCTTCCCTGCTATTCCTAATCCTGCGGGATACGGAGTGCTCGATGAGCCTGCTGATGGCTGTGGGGACTGAAGACACCCCACATTTCCAAGATCAGGCCCTCTGCATGCAATAATCTCTCAGAAGCCTGGATGTTACTTTTGTTTTCTTCTGCTGGTACTGTCCATTTTGCCTTTGGCAAACATTGATTTTCCACAATTCCCTGAAGCCCATATAAAGCAGCTGCCAACACGGCTCCCTCGTGGGCCACTTCTTTTATTTGTTGAACAAAAGAATCATCAACATTGTCTTCAGTGGTGTTTGGTGAGTTGAGTCTTGGACTAGGATGCCGAGCTCCCTCTCCTGGCTGCTGGATCAAAAAGAATAGCTGAAAAGTCCTTCACGTCCAGCAAATCTGAAGTGCTGGTCTCTGCCCGAAGAAAGAAAAAAAATCCTTCCAGTTGTTTTACAAACTTTCAAATCTAACATCTTCCTCCCAAAAAAATATGTTTGGAAAAAAATTCCAACTTTGAAGTACTTTAAATTATGTTCCTGTTTTCCCTTTTGTCTCATCTAGCACTATTAGCAAGCAGATCCCACTGGACAAATAGCATTGACAGTCTCTGCAGAAAATCCACAGTTGTCTTTCACTGTCAATTGTCAATTAAATGGTTCTCCGTTTAACACAGAAAAGCATACATTTAGCACAGAAAAGGAGGGGACGCCGTACGCTGGCCATGTTGGTTTGGCAGGGAAGAGAAAACTCCCACCTTTCCTTCAAAAAAGAAAGAGTTAATTTTTCTCTCAGCTACTGTCAGAAATCAGTACAGACAACAGATAAGTGTGTTCCTGTCCTATGGACACTTTTCCTACTTTTGCCTCTACCGTCTCCTTTCAGGTATCTTCAGAAACATGCTAGCTCCCACGTACAATAAAGGGTGAACAGAGCACACACATGTCAGGGTTTCATAACATCCTATCATGAGATGTGGCCAGTGAAGGTCAGGGCAATGTGGCAGTGGTTGGGTTGAGTCCTCTGCTCATGTCTGGTTAGCCGGAGATGGTGTTTGCAGGAGCAGCATGATTCTCATAGGAGGCAGCAAGCGGGGCTTGCAACAGCACAGCAGAGACATCAGTACTGTGACACATACTTGCCCTTTCCACACACCAGCACACTCCCCTTTGTACACAGATATTTGCACTGGTGTCTTTTGCAACAGTACTGTGAGATTTGTGGGTGAGTCCTTGGTGAATGTATGTATATCCTGAAAAGAAAGAAAAACTTCTAGTCTTCCCATGATATGATTACATGACCAACCCCAGACTGGTTCAAGAATAGAAAGAATATCAGTATTTATTACCCTTGGAAACAGTGACAGCCTCCTTTAGTAACACAGGTCTAGCAACTCTCTGGGCTGTCGTGTGGATTTGCCAACCTATCGCACGGCCAGCAGTCCCCATGAGCTGCTCTTCAGCTGCTACATCCCTCAAGGCGGGATCCAAGACCACTCCTTGGTCCAAGGACCATCATACTCCAAGACCAAACACCATATGCCAATATCCTGGGAGCTGTTTAGAAGAGGTTCAGGTCAGGACACAGTCTGGACTGTCAATGTTATAAAAATAAAATTTTCTTGGTCATTCCATATGTCTGTTTTGGACCATTTGATATGTCTAACTATGAAGTAATTACTGTTCTGTTGTCATCTCACATGTATCAATATATGCTTGAGTAGAGAATACCTTAAAAGTTTGCTTCAGCTAAAACTGTGATCATCAGTTTACTGGCAAAAATCTTTCCTTTCCTTGAGAAAATTTCATTGCTTTAACTCGCTTTTCAAATAGAAGGTAGAAGGACTAGGAAAGATACAGACAGACTTAAAAAATAAGATGTCAGAGGTAGAGAATCATTTCAGCTTGAAGAGCAACTAAGCTGTCATCTTTCTTCCTTCAGCTTTGGTAACCTTATGACAGAGTATCTATGCATCTTCCCCACCATACCCCTGCAGCTGACCCAACACCTACGCCTTTCAACCCTTCTCTTTCCTATCACAACAACTCACTTTTAGCAACCTGCTTTATCCTCTGTAGCCCATCATAAGGGATTTTGAGACTAGCACGGTGAAAAGTGTAAGAACTGACTTATGGGACATATGGGAAAGGGATATACGACAGTTCTGGAGCTGGGCACAGGCACTACAGAGTATGGTCATACTCACTCTTCCCAACTTCAAGGAGGATCCAGAGCAGATAACCTGGGTGGCAGATGCTGCTTGAATGAGTTGCATTGTTTTCTCTCATGGCCAAATCCTGCTTGAACTCTACTTGTTCTGACAAGATGGGAAAACGAGCTTCAGAGCATAGCGATAAACTGCTCAAAGATGGAAGAGGCTTCCTATGTAAAAAGAGAACGAAAGCTCAGCAACAAAGTCACCTTTGTTGCCTCAGGCAATCTGAAGGATGACAAAAGTTGAGACATGTAGCATATCTGCAGAAGACAAAAGCCATCCCTGGAGGGCAGAAAGACAAGGGGAGTGCATGGCATACAAGGAATTTAATGTAGGGAAAACTACACCAATTGATGCCATTTCAAGGATGCTCCTGTGTGTATAACATAGAATAATAGTTCACAGCGGCCTTGACTATGATTCTTAGCACCATTTATGCTCCAAACCCACCGAATCTCTAGCAATACCAGTGGCAAGCAGGTGACCAAGTTGCACCCAGTAGCATAAATAATTCTAGGTATTTGGGACTTCTTTTCTAGTCTGCCCACAGCATCAGGTCTGTTAGAAATGGACAGGAATTTGTAATGAACCAAAACACACAGCTCAATAAGCCTTTCCTGGCATCTGAGCTGCACCAAGTACAGAGGGAAACAGTTTGACTTTTTCCAGGAACAAGATTATTCCTCTCTGTTAAGGACTCGTGTTTGTCCCTGTCCACAGATCCAATAATTTCCTAAGGCCAGAGAGGTCAGGGCAGCTTCTATTTTGTTTGGTCTAGAACATTAAAGAAAAGCAAATGGCCTGGAAGCCGACAGCATACAAGGTGCAGCCCTAATGTGAGAGAACAGCTGGGATGTGCACAGGGCCGCTGGAGACACAGGGGAAAACTGAATGGAGGGTGTATAGATCAGTGCTGTGTGAGTTTTAGCAGAGCAGAAAATTGGACATTACTCAATGCAAAGTGCTTGGCACAGATGGAATAACTGGGAATATATTTCAGGGCACCAATATGGTGCACCTGGAATTGGAGTAGTGGATGACCACCAAGCATGGCCCTCTTCATTTGAGTGCCAGGACACTGACTCAGCTAGTTCTGCTGCAGAGCAGTGAGGAACAAAGTCTCAGGCACATTGACTGTTCTGAATCCGGTGAAGTGGGTGATAAAAGTGAGTGATGAGAAATGAGGGTTGCACTCTGCCAAGCTGTCCTGCATCAGGATGCCAATGCTTTTCTGCAGCTTGTTGGGACTCAGTTGGCTGCCAGGTTCACTCAGCACTGCCTGAACTGCTTTCACTCTTGTCTCGAGTGGGTGCAGTGTGTCAGCACCTACGTGTCTGCAAAGAAGGGCAGCATCTTCTTGTCCAGCTGGGCTGGAGACTCCAGGAAAGAGGATCTCACCTGACAATCGCTGGAGGACAGTAGTGAAGGCAAGGTTTGCACAAGGAAGGTGGATTCGGAATAATCATAGCATTTCAGGAGGATTCATTCAGGCACCTGAATGACTGAGAAGCACAAAAGCTTCCCATACTCTTTTTATCACCTAAGTTCTGGTGAAAATTCTCTCTTGGGTGCCTCATTCCCTTGGGATCCTTTAAGATCCAGTCCACAGAACAAAAGTGTGCAAATAAAAGAAGAGTTAAAGCAATATGTGGGCAAAGTGGAAGCTGGTACCGCAGCAATATCTTTCAGTGAGGCAGCTGTATTTCCCCTTTCTATCACATGCATTTAAAAGCTTTTAAGCGAACAATCTATCCCTTCTGTTGGCAAACCTAGTGCTGGGTTGTTCTTTGGCTTCTTAAATCATTTTAAAATAGAGAGCATTGCTGTTTTAAAAGCCTTTGCTCTCTCCTGACTGCAGGAAACCTCAGTGTAGCTCAGCAAAGCTCCCTGCATTTGTGAGGCACCAGCACAGGGGCTTTCCAGGGATCCATTACAAGCCAGAAAGGGCTAGGCGCTGCCTGCCAGTGACAACGCACTGGTGCAAGCAGGGGTTTTCTTACTATATCATTGCTAGGCTCTCCACCAGTGCCCTGTCTATTGCTCAGACCTTTCTTTTTGTTTGTTTGTTTATTTGTTTGTTTTAGTTTAGCTTTGTTTTGTCAATTGATCTGTTAGCTCTCTGTGCCTCTACGTACTCTTATGCAGTTAAGTTCCTTAAGGACAATAGAGAAAAAATTATTTCTCCCAGTTTCTCCCACACAAGATATCTGGGGAGAGGGGCTGGAGACTTCTCCTACTGTAGCAGAGAGCCCATGCTCACTTGCCCAGCACATCCAGTTCCTTTACCTACTCCTCCCTCACTGACAAGAAGAAAATTCTTGGTTTGCCACTAGAAGCTCTAAATTAGCAGCAGATTGGAGACCTTGCCTCTGCAGTCAGGGAAACTCTAGTGTTTGATTTGCTTGTGTTATGTTTCGCACTGTTTCCGGTTCTGGATCACTAGGAAATCAGTTGTATGGAAGAGTCAGGATGCTGTGCAGTGTGTCAAGTGATCCACAGCTATCAAGCATAGCCAGAGCTGCACATACCCCCTCGGGAGGAAGGAGTCTGCTCTGGACACAGCCCAGCATGATGAGGACGGAGAGACCCTTCTGTTTTATCCTGGACTTCCTCCATCCCCTCCAGGGTATTTGCTAGGTGACACAAGGGACCTCTTTTCCTCCCGCCCTCCTCTGAAAGGGTTTCACGCTGGCCTGGTGGGCCCCCCTCAGAGCTGCCGAACTTTCCTTGTGCTCTGCCAGGGATCCTCCCTCTCGTCAGTGCTTGTTGGCTCATTTATCTGCAGGATCAGTTGTAGCCATATTGATTTTTCCCTTCTCTCCCTCTGCTCTCTGTGTTTGCTTTTTGAATTATGCAGCGGTGCAGTTTTTCCTCCTTGCGAGGAGCGAGTGAATTGCAGAGGATCAATTGAGCCCTGCCATAGTTTAGTCGGGAATCCCCAGTAGGGGCCAGAAGAGAGAAAGGAGAAGAGAAGATAATGAAGACAGGGTCGATCAATCCAATCGCGGTGCAAAAGAAAGGAAAAGAAGAGAGAAAGGGGCTTGAATAATCAGTCAGTTTTCCTCATGCAGTTCTCAGATCCCTCAGTCTCAATCAATAATCAACTTTGACACTCATTGCTTCAGAAGCAAACACACACACACACAAAATCCCACTAAACTCAAATAATGTTGTGCTTTATAGCATAAGAATAGCCAATGATGCCCTGGTAAAGATGAGGATAGAGATGAGATTTCTTCCCCTTCTTCCTCTTTGCTTTTAAAAGTACATATTATGAAGGCTGAGCCGAGATGAAAGGAGAGCAAACGGGGCTTTTAGTAGTTTTGTTGTTGCAATTATTTTGCCAATAGTAATGATTTCAGGACAGGATAGAGGATCTTTGATGCTGTTCTGGGGACGTGGAAGAGTGGGCAGGGAGTTGCTGGGGTTGGTCCAGCACCACACGCAATTCTGGAAGAGGAGGAATCCTGGGGGATGTAAACAGACATCAGATTTACTTAGCTGGGAGCATGCAAATGCAACATGAGAAAGTGCATGACTGAGGTGTAGCGACCACAGGCACACACGGAGTCTGCCTGTCAGGACCGCACACAGCAAGGGACCCCTCAGTGCTGTGCCTGGAAAGCTTAGCTGGACTTCCAGACCCTCATTTGCGGCAAAAACACAGTTTGCCAGCCTCTCCGTTCTCTTCAGCAAACAGAACTCCCTCTGCCTCACATACCTGTGCTTAAATAAGTCTTTACAGGCAGGAGAAATATTTTGGAAGGTCTTTGGAGGTATTGCTTTGACTGTGTTGTCCCATCCTCAGGGAACATTGTGAATTGCTTGGCTTTGCCTTGCAGGAAGCAGTGACCTCCTATGAGCAGCTAGCCATGTGGTAGGAAATCAGCTCTGACCATTCATCCCCATGGATGGTAAGAAGCAGAAGCAGCTCTTACTCCATTTCAAATGCAGCAACTCAGTTCTAGTTCATTTCATAAGAAAAGTATCGTTTAGAACTAAAAAAAAAAATCTTGTTCCTTCTGGCAAATATTACTTCTTGGCTGATGAGTTCTTAAACACTAGGAGGTATTGTTTTGTGACATTCAACTTAGGTATGCCGTGTAATGACTATTTTGTCAGTTTGCTAAATTCATGACAACACCATTGCTTGATTTCATATACGAATTAGTGGTGTTCCCTGTTCTGGCTCCCTGTCAGCTCCAGGTCTCTTCCAGTTATCCCTAAAATCCTACCGTGCACATCCCTTTTGCCATTAATTAACTCAAGATCATCATCTGCTGTAAAACTGTGAGACAGTTTCGGAGGACTACCAACGTGCAGGGAGTGGGATGCAATCTTAACTGTTCTGCTGTTGAGTTTTTAGTCCCAGTAGGAGTCTGGTTTAGATCTCCAGGGGTAGAGACAGCAATTAACAAGAGCTTGCAAGGACACCAAAAATTGGGTGAGCGTTAAGGCATGGACAGGAGGTCTGAATTATCGCCCACAATTCTTTGGCCTCTATAGGACTGAATTTGCTATATTCTAGTTGTTGAAATCAGAACAAGTCTTTCTTTCCTCAAAGTAACCTCAGCTGAACTGAACCTTTTTAGCTAAGTTTTTCTAAATTTCAGTTAAAAAAACATAGACAATTTTTCCCTTTCTTATCATCTGTATTGGACGTGACAAACAGCAGTTGCATCACCCAGCTCATTCAGCCTCTCAGGAGCTAATATAATTCCCCTGGTCTATCCCTCTGCCTACATTCACCAAATGTTTAGGAACATTATACCCCAAGCAGAGCAGATCCATCTGCTTTCACTAGCTCAGGCATAGAGATATTTCTTAGAAATTTCCTGTCGCTTTTGCCTGGTGCTTTCCTTTCTGATTATGACCACTGGCATTGAAGGTGGCTTAGTCTAAGAGGCTACCTAGCTCAAAGGCTTCAGAGGGATTTTCCAACTCAATGTTCTCTCTTAGATCATCATTCAATCCCTCCACAAAGGGAAGGCCAGCTCCAGCCCATCCTGGGAGCGCTGATCACTCGATTACACCCGCTGGAGGAAGGCAGGAGGCTGGGCCGGTCCTCCAGCAACAGAGCGGAAGTAGCTCTTTCCTCTCCTTCTCCCAGAAGTTGTTCCACATTTGCTGTTAATAAGGGCATGGGGAGAGAGAGAGACAGAGAGAGAAGAGGAGAAAAACTGCTCTAAATTATTCATTGACAATATCATTATGTGTCATAACAGTGTGTCTGTGATGGGAAAGAGTGAGTGTGGCAGGGGCTGGGGTAGCACAGTCCAGGCTGCACAATAGCGAGATCTGATTAAATATTGATGTGCACTAATTGGCTACAGGGTTTCAGGACAGCTTGGGCTTTGTTGGGATCATTTGTATTCTTGCTTTGGAAATGGACCCCCCCACACGCACATAAACCCAACATTTTCGTGTGTGAGTCTTCTCCCGCCTCCTCCTCCTCCTCTTTCTTCTTCTCTTAACAACCACCCTCTCTTTCTCCCTCCCCTGCTTCCAGTCCTCCCGATCCCCTTGTGTGTGTACAAATTAACATGATCTTAACCTACCCTGATTTTCTACAGCACTGACATGCTGCCAACACCTCTGTGCAATTAGGCTAAGCTTGCAGAAACGCTTTTTGGTGCAGAAAACCGGCCTTGGCCTCACAGATTGTCCTCTCTTTGCGGTTATATCTGGTTGGTTCTTTTAATCCGTTTTCTACTCTTGTTCCTGGAGTGGGTGGAAGGCCCTTCCCATGTCCATCTTCCTTCTGAAAGAAGCTGGACCTTGAGATGGAGCTTCTATCAACTTATGCCTGTGGATCCACATGCAGACTCAGGAGATGTGTGTAGTATAAGGGGCAGTAGCTCACTGTAGATTTGAAGTTTTTAGGTCTGGCTTAATTTACCAGATCACAAAGCCTCCAGCACTTGGCATGATCTGCCCACAACTCCCTCATCCATTGGGCAATAGCAGGCTTCTTTTGTCTCTTCTCTTGCAACTTTTAAGCAAGTTGGTCCAGTCTCACTCACTGCCCTTGGGCTCTTCCAAGTCATGTGTCCCCTCACAAATATCAGTCTGCCATTTACAAGAGCTTTTCTTTCAAGGTTGCTCTTCTAATCTCCAGATCAACCTGAGGTCCTGTCACCCCAATACCTTGGTTGGAGACCGGCCCAGCTGGCTGCAGAGAGAAGCTGCTCCTGGAAGAACCATTGCAAGGCTGTGAGTCTTCCTGCTCTGCTAAATATCTGTGTCAGCCCTTTGGCATCTTAGTGATACCATTTGCAAGGAAGAACATCCAAATGAACATTTCCAATATCAGACCAGAGGATCTCTTCCTAAGGAATTATCTGGATATGATGGATTTTTTTTCTTATCCAAGTTCTTGTTTTTTGATAGTTATGATCATTTTTATTAAAAAAAATGGTTTGCATGACCTATAGTATCTTTCAGTTTAATTGCCGAGAGGTATAGTTTGGGGGAAAGTATTTGTTAATAACATTTCCCAATCTGCCTTTAAAAAAATTCAATTAAAACAATTAATTTAATTAAATCAAATTTTAAATAAATTGGATGGGGAATTGTATGTTTGTGTGCTTCCCGGCACGCTTTGCTGGACTTGTCCGCTAACACCTTGCTGAGCTCCTACTCCAGTGAATGAAGACAGAACTTCCCAGTGCAGACAAGTTAATCTAGCTCTTACAGCAAGAACAAGATTAATGTTAACAAGAGGACGGCATATCAACATAAATGAATCCGTAGGACCAAATATTGGAATTCATTTTCACTGATGCCTTGTTTGGCATGCTTCCATCTAAATCAACCAGGCTGCTCACTTTGATAAAGCACATCAGAATAAGATTCAGGAGAGGTGGGCGTCATGCTTAGCTTTGTCCCTCACTTGCTGGGTAACCTGAACATACATCTATGTTTTTTAATTTTCTCAAGTATTAGTTACCTTGTAAACTCTGGAAAATCTACAGAATAATTTTGCCTTTTATGTCATGGGTTGCTGCATAGTGGCCTGAACTAGTAATCCACTCTGAGGAATTTCTCTGTGCTTTATGAGATTGACTATTTCTCATGCTTCCTAAGGAGAATAATTTTAATTGAATTCTTCCATTAAAATTCATATTAATATTGATAGCACTTACTTATAGAATGGGGCAACAATTTATGTAGAAGTGCACACAAACCTGACATGCCTTCTTCTGTGCAGATAGAGAAACATGTCCATCCAGTTTGCCTGTTTTGGTCATTGCCTGTAAAGCACTGGATAGCAATTTTAAACTGCAATTTTAATCTTGCTTGATGAGATGTGCCAGAGCCCCATATTCAACCCAGATGAACCACAGAGCTGCTAATTTGTTAACACTCCCTCACTGTCTTGGCAGCTGCCAGACACTAAGTGAAAGGACTTTAATGTTGCCTGTGAATCTGAACAAGAGCTCAGAAACTATCTGCTCGCTGATAAGAGCTAATTAAGGGTTCTCTGAGAGATGAGTTTTGTACAGACAGTTTTGAGAAAAGGAGTAGTGAACACATGGGACTGAAAAATGCCAGCTGTGCTTTGCAAACATCTGCATTTCTGTCAAAATCTCAATTACTAGTTTTAGAGTCACTTCCTGCAAAATGCTTACCCTTTCCAAAGTCTTGTTTGGTTTTAAGGAAGAGTGATGCCCCTGTTTCTTCAGGACAAAACAAAACAGAACAAAAACTTCTGCATGATAGCTCTGATTTTACTATAGAACCCAGAAGATTTGCAGAAAGGATTTTTTCACTGAAATAAAGAAAAAATAGGGGGAAAAAATGGAAGATTAGACAGTCACTTTCTGAGCCCATGTGAACTTTTAGCAAGAGCATCCTGCTGAGGCCAAGAGTGCCACAGCTTCATGCTGGCATGTGCACTAATAAGACCTCTCATTTCTTCTGGACTTATCAGCCACAAGTTCAAGGTCCTCCTGTGACAGGAGAGGTGACAAGCTGGTATTTCTGTGTCTGGCCTGTGACTCTGCTACTTAACACAGAAAAGCAAGTGCAGCTGCAGTGTTCATGAGGGACTTGGCTGGCTGTTGGCTATCCTGGGTGGTTTCTGATTTGCTTGGGCTCAGCCTGAAGTTTGGACTGTTTGTTCTCTTGGGTCTAATGGTCCCTTCCTCTCTCCTTTGAAATCCTTTGCATTATTCCTTGTAGGAAAATAAGCAAACAAAAAATAAACAAACAAATAAGAAAAAAAAAAACAAAAAACAGCAAAAAAATTTAGTTTGTTTATTTATTTAGGACTAGCCCTTCCCTTCTGCACTGAGCAGAGCCCACTTCAAAAGGGGCAGCATGCAGGAGTCTCTGGTGGATCCTGCAATATGGGGGAGACGGAATGAATGCCTGATTGATTATCAGCAAGGAGCTAAGTGAGATGAAAAATAGAGTGATGGGATTCATTTTAAAGGGGAACAGGCCTATTTCAGAGACTAAAATGTCATCAATTTTTTATTAAACAGAATCTTTTCAATAGACAAAATGAGCATATCTGTCCTCACTCATTCACTTGTATCTTCTCCCTTTTCTGCTCTGGCAGAGGTGCCTCTGGCAAGGAGAAATTTTGCTTTTCCTTTTCTTTTTCTGCCCCTGGCTTTGGCAAGAGATGGGGGGGTCAGGGAGGCTGTTAAACCGAGGTCAGTGCTCTAGGTTTGTAGGACTTCAGGACACTTAGGATTACTACTAGCCTGCCAAGCACTGAAATGTGGGCTTCAGCTCACCCCTGGTGGGACAGGACTCCCCATCTACACTAGAGCATGGGTAGCCAAAATATGCAGACTGAGAAACCAAATCAAACTAAACAGAGGAGAACTGTTCTTCAGGAAAAGGGGAACTGCACCCACAGCTCCCATTGAGAACCTGTTAGTCATCACTGTGGTCCCTCTGGTAGCTCACCTGTCCCTCCTGCCATCTCCTCCTCAGTGGTGTGAAGAGGGCATCACTCCATCATGAAGCCTTCAGGGTAGGCATCCTTTGGCATTCAGCCGCGTGCTCTCTTTGCCATGTAGATTGGATCCTGCAGCTCCGTGCACTTGCATGTTGTTACAAAGCAGGTATTGGGCAAAGACAACCCCAAGCACTGTACACCAAGTTTCCTGTACCCTTTTATTTGTGGAAATGCTTTGCTTAATTCATATAAAAACCCAGCTGCACAGCTGTGCAAAACTGAGGTTTTAAGGTCTATTCTCTACTTCTTCTGAAGAGTTCCTGGGTGACCATTGTGTTCTGCTTCTGATGATGATGATATATGCTGTCTCATGTCCCCTGTGTCCCTTGCCCACTAGTTATACGACCATGCCACGCAAGAGGAATTTGAGATTCCAAAGTCTTTCAGGCTGTATATATCTGCCAGACACACCCAAGAAAAACTATAGGAATGATCAGAAAGCATAAGACATACAGGACTCTCAGAGTCCAGCCTGGCTCATCAAAAAGATATTGAAGAGATGAGTCAATCAAATAGGCTCAGCAAGTGCCCACAGCAGAAAAGGGATGTACTAACAGAAACGGAGAAGATGTAACTGTGCAGTGAGCTCAGGGAAAGAGGTTAAAGCTGAAGCAGAGATTAGTCAAAATATCTTGTTACCAGAGCAAGTGATAGCTGACGTCCCAGAACAGGGCACCAAGGCACATCCCCCACCTCATGGCTGGTATAAAAGATAGAAGAGGTGGTAAAGAATAAGGCTGGTTGCTTTACTGAGGATAAATCATGCCTTGTCAACCTGACTGCCCTCTGTGTTAAAGAAATGAGTTTGTGGGTGAAGGGAGAGCAGTAAGTCATTGATCTCAACTTCAGCAAGGCTTTTGTAACACTGTCTCCCACAGTGTTCCTCTGTTCTTGTTAGAATACCATGGTCTGGAAGTGGGGGAACCAAATGGGCAGAACAGCATATGATCAGATTGGACAACTGGACTTACTAGTAGTTGTCAATGGGATGCCTGTGACAAGGCATAACAGTGACCCCCATGCCAGGGACCTGTTCTGTTCAACATGCCTAACAATAGCCAAGTGGAGGCGATGGGCTGCAAGTCACTTTTGCAAGTCAGTTGTTGGGCGTGGGGACAGAGATCAACACGCCCAGGTGGGAAGGGAGGAGGGATGGCTGGACGTGGAGAGGGAGAAGGAGGGATAGGGAGAAGTTAGTGCTATGTCTGGGTTACTGTTAGAGGAGATAGGAGCTGTGGAGCTGGTATGGGAGGAGGAAGGAGCTGTTGGGACAACCTTTCAAGAGGAAAGAAGGAGGGCACATTTTGTCTGTTGAGAATAAGTTGGAGGGTTGGCACTAAAGCTTGCCGAGGGCCTCCTCTTATGTCAAGGCATTCCTGGGAGCTCGAAGCAGTTGGAGACCACAGTAATGCTGAGGTGGCAAAGGCTGGGGAATCATGGCAAAGGCGGGGAAGGGATAGAAGGAGCTTGCAGAATAAACCAATTCATTTCCAAACAACCTAGGATAAGGATGACTAAGGTGAAGAGAGTTCTGGGCTCAGCTGGCATCATAGAATCACCAGAGATGCTTTAAAAGTCGATGTCCATGTACTATGAAATAAACATATAGTACAAGTTTCCCACTTTGCTTGGCACCATGTTACAGGCTGTGCAACAACTGCTTCTCCTCCCTTCCTCTGTCTTGCTCCCCAGGGGGATTTATCCATTTATAGGTTTCAAAGCAGGTCCTCTCATGTGGGCATCCCAAGCAGCACTCAACAGCCGTGCTAAAAGGCTAAGCAGAGCCATGACAACCCCCTGAACTGCCATGATCCTAGAGGGTTTTTCAGTTCCTCCCACCAAGGCCAGTCGGAGGAGCCCGGCATTTCTCCATCTGTCTGCAGAGACAGCCGTCCGCGTGCTGTGGCAGCTGTCTGTCTGCAGTGGGCTGGCGCCTGACCGGGCGGCTGCACTCTGGGTGGACAAAAAAATGGACTGATTCAGTAAAAAGGCTGGGAATTATTCTAACGTAGGTTTTAATGCATAGCCCAGCCTGCTGTTTTTCTGATGTCTGTGTGTGACAGGGGACAAGCCATCCTCTCTGTCAGAACTAGCTCGGCAACGAGCAACATAATGCCTGCCACAGGACACAGCTTTTGCACACTTCGTTCACTCTTAATTGCTACTTAAGGAGGAATTTAATAAAAGAGAGTTTGATCCACTTGTATAAGAGAGAGAAAAGCTGCATAGTGGCAGGTGTGTATGTGCACGTGTAGCTGCACATTTGCACTTGCAGTTGGCAAGTGTGAGCGTGTAGTTGAGAGTCCGTAGGTGCCAGAGCCTGTGTGTGTGTTGCGGTTAGCTGTGTGTGCACGAGAGATGGGATGGTGCTTCTCACCGCCTCTGCCTTCTTTGCTACCTTACAGCTTCATCCATGAGCTCCCAGCACAGAGCCCTGGCCCTGACTCCCAAATGCACCAGAGAAAAACCCCAGCGCCAACAAAGCATGATTAGGAGCCATTTACCAGGGGGATATTTTTCCCCCCTTCTCTTAATCCCTCTTGAGCTGGGAGAGCAAAAGATTAAAAACACACACACACACATGCACAAAAACAAGAAAGGGTGCGAGTGGGATGAGGGGGAAGGAGGATTTCCTTCCAGCCCGCTCCCATAATCCAGCCTCATTCCCATAATCATTTTGACAGGTGTGCAGTGCTTGAAAAGTTGAGGGGCGCGAGGGCGGCGGGCGGCAGCGCGGAGCTGCGCTGGCACGGGCGGCCCCGCGGCCCCGCGCGCTGATTAGACATGACAAGCACACCTGCCGTCCCCGCGGCCCCGCAATTAGAGCCTCTTTGAGGTCCCAGGAAGTGACCGCGTTGGAAGAGCCCCGCGCAGGCGGCTCCTTAGCATATTTCCAGTGTCATTAGCAAAGCGGCAAAGGCAAGGCACATCGTCGGAGGGCTCTGACATGACCCGTGCTCCCTTCCCGCTCAGGGAGGGGATGCAAAGTGACTTTTAAAGAGGATTTTTTTTTTTTAATTTTTTCTACCCAAATCCTCCTCGCCACTCCCTCCCTCCTGCTCTTGGAAATGTTCCATCTTCTCAGGGGTCATCAGGGGGAAGGGAACCAGAATTCATTAAAGACGGAGAAGAACTTGGCTAAAACTGGGTAGCTTGTGGGAAGAAAAACCAAATCTGGATTCCGGTGTGTATTCTTGCTCTGCTCCTTGCCTGCCTACCTGTCTTTTTGCCTTTCTCCTGTGTTTGGCATTCTCTTTCCATCCTTCCCTGCCCCCCTTTCCTCTCTTTCCCTCTCCCACTTTCTGCTCCTGTTCTTTTCCCTGGGGTGTCCCTTGTCTGGCTGAATGTGACCACCATGGGTAGCAGGGACCAAATATTGATCATAGAATCACAGAACGACAGAATCATAGGATCATTATGGTTGGAAAAGATCTTCAAGATCATCAAGTTCAACCATAAACCCACGATCACCATACCTGCTAAGTGCTTTGTCTATATGTTTCTTGAATGCTGTCAGGGATGGGACTCCACTGCTTCCCTGGGCAGCCTGATGATGGCCTGGTCCACAGCACAGGTCCCATAGTCGGACCCAGCTCAACCTCTGTGACACCTCTGGAAGATGGAGGCCATGTCCCTTGGAGCTCTTCAGTCGTCATCAGTGGGCTCCAAAATCCAACTCCATTCTTACTTCTTTTTCAGTCTCTCCTGGTCTCCTGATCCAGAGACAGGAGTCCTTCACTGGTCTTCAGATACGGTACTTTCTGCCAGGCTACTAAAGACACTTAGCCCTCTTCTCTCTGCCCCCTTTGCCACTGGTCTTTCTGAAAACTTTCCTGTCTTTCTGGCTACAACTGTGCTGTCTTTCCTTGTGTGTACTCCAGGGCTTGCTCTTTGGCCAAGGGAGGCCCTGGTCTTACCATGGCATCTTCTGCCAGGACCCTGCCACATTCACATTAATCCCTACCCTGCAGGACAGCGTCATGCATCACTGAGGCTGTAACTGCAAAGCCATCGTATCACCCTGCAGCTCACAGTGAGCAGGTGAGCACGGCGATTAAGCGTAACCATCCTGACAATAATAAATAATGCACATGGAGCATTCCTGCAAAAGCATTCCTGGTTGTTATACTCACCTAAGAAACCCAGGCCTTGACAGCAGAACAAAAGGGTCCCTTAGGGAGCATTACTAACTCCTTCTTGAACGGTGAGGATTAGCAAAATCGTTTTAGCAAGGTACTGATAGATCCTTTTGCTCCAGAGTATTTGAGCCCTGCAGACTTTTTCTTAACGGATTCATGCATGTGACACTGTAGACCTGAGGTAGGGGCTGACTCTATTTTAAATGGGCAAAGAGGTAGCACACAGCAGATAGCACATCCAGATCAGAACCCTAGGAACTTTTCTCAGAGTTCCTTTCTCAGAGTTTCTCAGGACTAAAAATGAAACAAATTACTCCAGGAACCTCCCTCGGGGCTTTTCATCTGCACACCAGCATGGCACTAAGGCCAGCAAGCTCTGGCTTAAAGTCTAACAGACCCACCTGCAAACTGCGCTGCATGAGAGAAGAAAAGAGGAGAGTGCGAGAACTGAGGGAGGAAACACAGCTGTGAGCCAAATGTACTGCTATAAGGGAGATGGTCTTCAGCAGGGTAGAAAACTGCTTTTTATTTTGGCTGTTCCCTAATCCTGTACATCAAGCCCTTTGTTTTCACTTTTGATGGAAGAATTAGGTGTTTTCTAATACTTAGGACAATGTGCACTATATGACAACCTCACTAGTCTGCCAGTAAAACCTAGGGGTCATAATCCTCCATCCTTGATGGTCTTACCTGCTTTCTGGAAGAAGTTCCCTTCCCTGTGGAATGGTCCTTTATAAATGCCTGGCTTGGAGGGGAAAAAAAAAATCCTGCTCTTATCACAGAATTGCAGAATTGTTATAATTCTGCAAACACCTTAGGAGATAGCATTCACTTAATTGAAGACATCTTCCCCCAATCCACAGCTTGTGGATCAGTTTTGTAATAGTGTCCATTTCCCAGTTCTCAGCTGACTCTGACAGCAGGTTGGTGCCCACAGGTTCTCCATATACCAGTACCTGCAAATGAGAGTGAAGGCAGCAGATCAGGTCCTCTAGGGTGGCTTCATCTATCTGACTTCAGGAGACAGTACTGAGTCAGTCACCAGGGAGAAACAGCTCCAGTAGAAACCTCACTGGTACCTCGCAGGTGAACTGTCCCCTCAGTGACTTCTCTCTCCTTAGTCTATGCAGGGCATACAAGTTTGGTTCCTCAAACACCTTCGGAGGAGGGTAGGTGACTCCCACCCTTCACGTTCACAGATACCCTTGATGTGCAACCACATATTTTCAGCACTATCGTGGTCTTAAATTTGCTTGCTTCTGCAAGAAAGCTCTCTAGGAGCATGTGCCACAGTGTCAGTAAGCCAAGCAAGGCTGAAGGGGATTCCTGGAGCTGCCAAGAGCTAGAAGTGTTTATCAAGCCGCGGCAGATGAATAAGAGTGGTGATGCTCTGAGCTGCTGCAGTCTGCACACCACTAGACTGGGACCCTGGATGTGGCTCTTTCAGTTTCTATGAATGCAGGTAGATGAAGTGAAGGGGACAGAGAACCTGAAAGTGGGATGTGAAGCACAAGGTGAAAAGAAGACAGAAAGGGGAAAGAAAGACATGAGAGGAAAGAGAGGAGCTAGAGGAGGGACAAGTACTGCAGGAGGAGGGAACCAGAGCCTTAGGATGAACTCTGAGCCCACTTTGTCACTCCTGGTCCTTCCCAAGGGACAGGTATCCAGCCTGTGGAGCAGGCAAGCGCTGTTCCAAAGTAATGGTTAAATCAATGTGTTTACGGATGATGACACTAGAGTGACACACAGTGGAGAAGTCTCATGAAAAAATAAACAGGTAATAATCACGTTGCGATGTGCACACTCCACTTCTCATTATTGCGGAAGAAAAGCCCACTAGGGTTCATTGCTTCAGGAGATTAACCATTCGTTCCCAGGCTTGGGGCCTCCCAGGTGAGCCCTGGCTCTCTTGGGGCTTCCCAGCTCCTGCCTTCTCCATCGCAGAGCAAAAGGCTGGAGCAAAACTAGGGGGATGCAGAAGGGGATGCAGGCACTGGGGCACACTAACAGCTTGCTGGCCTCACACTGGAGAAGGCTGCCCTGCTCTTTCTGTACAAATCAGCTGCTGCTCTGGATGCTGGGGTTGCAGCTGCTGTCCTGGGCTACTCCTTCCTTCAGACTTTGACCGATATGGAGAGAAGAGATTGGAGGGGAAGGAGAAATGAAAGTTAGGGGTGATAGAAAGTGGAAGGGTAAATGGAAGTATTACAGTCCTGGAAAGGTGGTAAACTGTAAAAAAAACCCAGCAATCTTACAGTGTGAGAAAAGGAGGTTAAGTGTCCTCATTGTCTGACTCAGTCTTATCATTTTGATCACTTTGGCTAATTACAATCAGATCTAACAGAATGGTAGAGATGTAAAGAAGAAGGATGGACATCGTGTCAGAATGCCAGGTCAGTGATGGAAAGCCTTGTAAACATGTGTTTACTCAGATGTCAGACAATCTACATGGGCATGATAAGGGAGAGCTGTGCAAACACGTGCACAGGGCAGGAACCATGCTTAGCAGTGTCACTGCTTATCATTGCTCCAGGAAGAAAGTTTTTTGAGTAGGATCAATAGAGCAAAAGTACAAGTCTCTGCATGCATTAAGAAGAGAAAATGCCTCAGGGTCTTGTGTTGAACCCCAAAAATGTGACCACCATATCTGTCCTGTACATGTACTCGCACCATATTTGTATCATACCTGTATCTGTATCTGGATGGAAATGGATGTCCTTCACTACTTTCCCAGCTGTCAGGNGGGCATGATGAGGGAGAGCTGTGCAAACACCTGCACAGGCAGGAAGCATGCTTAGCAGTGTCACTGCTCATCATTGCTCCAGGAAGTAAGTTTTTTGAGTAGGATCAATAGAGCAAAGGTACAAGTCTCTGCATGCATTAAGAAGAGAAAATGCCTCAGGGTCTTGTGTTGAACCCCAAAAATGTGACCACCATATCTGTCCTGTACATGTACTTGCACCATATTTGTATCATACCTGTATCTGTATCTGGATGGAAATGGATGTCCTTCACTACTTTCCCAGCTGTCAGGCATGCTGGCAGGAGAAGCATGTTGCTTTAATTCTCTTGCTGTTCAGATGCCCAGGGAGGGCACAAAAAAAAAAGAGAAAATCCCTTAAAACTAGCAGATGAGTATTGAATGAGTTTGGTAAAGACTCCATATTATCTAAAACTGTTGAGACAGTAGCCAGACTTTATTTGTGTGTATTTTCATTGCCTACCCTTTCTTTGCCTACCCTAGTCTTTGTTAAGTGACTGAGCAAAGTATGTCCCCTGTATGGGAGTAGTTCCCATTAGCATTAGTAGGAGGTATGTAAAGCTGCTGCAAGTGGATGAAAAGTCTCAGAGGGTTTTATAAAGTGAGTTTAATACTAGTAGGTTATTCTTGGGCAAACTTATCTCTTCCATCTCTTCCAACAGACAAGCTGGAAAGGAACCTCTTCTGTAATTGCACATCTCCATATATTTCCTGGCAACTCCACATCCCAACTGCCAGATATGCTTAGGAATGGAAAAGTTTGCAAAGATGATGGCAGTTGGCATTGCAATAAGAGACAGCACCATTGGCACCCTAAGGCAGAAGAGAAACTAGAATCCAGCAGCTGGAAGGACATTTTGCTATGATTGTGCACCAGACCTTGCTGAGGTCTTTGAAAAGAGCTCAACATCCTGTTGAGATGAGAATCTCAACTCAGAAGTTACGAGCGAAGGAGTGAAGAGAATAAGATGCTGCGTCACTGGACTAAGTACAATGGGCCGCATCTTGAAGACTACGGGCTGATCATTCCCACCTCAGCAAAGTGCAGAGGGAGAGAGGCAGGAGAGAAGCAGAGGAGGACTCTGCATGAGGAGTAACTAAGTAAACTGGGGTCCTTGATAAAGATCTGGATGCAAATAAGAAGCCCATTAATTAATGACTGGAGTCTAAAAGGCTCAAGGAATGACTATATCCCACTTTTACAGTATACTGACATCAAATAAAATCATTAGCAGATAGTTTAAGAAAAATACAGCTTTTTTCATGCAATAGGGAAATCCTTACTTCAAGATAATGAGGAGGCTAGAAATATAAATGGTTTCAAAGAGTGATCAAATAAATTGCTGCAGGGCATACCTGGTATATATTCCTCAACATAAGTTTCCAAAACTCTATTGCCAGAAGCTGGGAGGGGAAGGAGGGAAGAGCACATCATATTTTACACTCCTTCCTTAATCATCTTCTGGTGGCCTTTTCTGGAGTCAGGCTACTAATCTTTTGTCTAGAGCCAATGCAACTGATCTTCTCTAATGTCAGAACCTGGGCACTTCAGTTTTCAGTGAGGGGAAGCTGGCAAGACAAGACTGCATAAATTTTATAGCTATCTCTACTGGATAGCTTTGCTGGATTGCAATTAAGTGCAACAAGTGCCTGATATTTGCAGAAGTGCCACCGCATAATTTTACCATAAATCACACTCTGGGAATTCAGTTTTTGAGTCCTGAAGTGACTGGTAAGGGATGTAGTTTGTAGGCTGGAAGGAGACAGTATCTCAGGGCAGTTTGTCCATCCATGGCTCAGACTTCCCAGCACAAGTGCTTCATTTTTGTATCCCTATATCCAGGAGAATACTGCCTGGGCTATTTACGTACCAGGGACTATAGTTGAATTGGAATTAGATATTTGCATGCTGACCAAAGGAGCAACGCAAACAAGTACTGGGTAAGGGCACCATCTTGGTTCAACCTCGCTTGATGGCAACAAGTCATGTAAGGGGTCATGTAATGATTAGAAAAGATCACAATGCACATCTCCACATCCACAGCAAACACCTCCATACTCACAGTAAACACCAAGCTTCCCAAATTCCCTCCAAAGAGTTTAAAGCTTGCATAAAATATGCTCCAGGAGGAGAGCAAGGGAAACTGAAAGCATCACAGATACCCTGGGGTCAGACAGCAGATGATATGTCTTACACAGACTTACAGCTATCTGCTATGATTTTAGGATGTGCGATCTTTATTGTGCCAAGGAATCTTCGGAGCAAAACAAGGAAAAAACACTCAGAAGCGAAGCTCTGAAGTCCAGAAGGTAAAAAAATTCCTTCCTGCCCTTACTAATGACCAGCAGAAGCCCTGAAACATCAATTTAATTCAGTATAAACAGGATGTGAAAAGGCAGTTGTCTCCACTCCAACTCTTCTAGGAGCTCTTACCTCCCTCTTTACCCAAGGACTTGTGTTATGAGTCATACCATGAGAGGGTCAGCCGAGATTCAGACAGCAGTAGAGTGAGTTCCCACCTCTCCCTCCTCCAACTCCTACCTTGGCCTCTCCCTCCTCCCACTCCTACCTTGGCATGGCAGGAGCTCACTGTCAGGACAGAGCTGACAGCATGCAGAGGGGCAGAACTCAGAGGGCTACAGAGGAGCAATGCAGCAAAAGAAGACTGGAAATGGAGATGGACTGATAAGGGGAAAAGATTTGCTCCCAGACAGATGGTTGGGTTTGCGCCCCTTGGTTGGGGGTCAAGCATTTACACTTCATTCTTAGGGAAAGAGGAGTGGGGACTTACAGGTGATGGGTGCTATCCCTCAAGTGCTATCTCCAGAGTGGCTTCAAGATGTGTCCCCTGTCCACACAATGGCTTTGCAAATGAGCTGAGGAGGGCAGTCAGGAGAGCCTGGGCCTTGCTGGCTGTTTTCTACACAGCCCTTGAGGTAGGACTGGGCAGCACGGACAGGCACTGTGAGTCATCACACCCACCCTCTGCTGTTGTCCCTTCCCTTAGAGAAAGCCCTGTCCGTGTTTTGAGCAAAGTCACACTCAGGTGCTGCAATTCACCTACGCAGCCCTTAGCCCCATCATCTGCGGCTAGTGTGAGGCTGAAAGAAGTCACCTCCTCCTCTGCTATGTGCCTGTCTCCTTCCACTACTCTCATTTTTTTTGAGTAAGTTGACTCTGGAATAGCTTCAAAGTGTCAGTGCTGGCTGTCTCCCAGGGAGAGAGAGCATTTTGTAAAATGTTAGCAGCCTCCCTGTTCATTACGAAGCTGTGAAGGGCCCACAACACAAAGCAATCACTTTGCTGCTGCAGGATGGCAGCAGCTTCTTGGCTCCATCTGCCAAGCGAGCAAGCAGGCAGCCTGGCCCAATCCAAGGGGCAAGGAAGCCCTCCACAGCATGCATGGTGCCCTGACAGGAGCAGTGCAGCCCCTGCAGCAGTGGGTACCCCTTGATGTGGAAGAGTGGAGGGCAAAAGGCTCAGAAAAGCGACGTGTCCTCTACCCTGCAATATGTGGATGGTGAGGGAAGGATTGGGAAATGGAGGAGGAGGTTCAACTACAGTTCCTTGTCTGTTTAATCAAAATACCAGTAAAATATATATAGGCACAAATCAGCATCTAAGGAGTCCTAATACCATCATGATGTGTGGTGGCTTTGGGTGCTCCCACAGGTCCATGACACTTGCCTTCTACATGTCAATAAAAAAGTACACATCTTCCATCTGCTTGAGTTAGACTCATTCCCAGGGCAAGCACAATGGCAGGTTGACTTCATGTGTGTTCAGACTTGTCTTTCCCCGTGTCACTGATGGTTTCCACTAGAGAAGGTAGAGCCAGCTGTAGTTCTCAGCTGCAATAGAAAGAGTCAGCACGAGAAATGTGGATCTTGCTAAATCTGCTCTGAGGAGGGCCCAGATCCAAGCACTCCTAGGTGGGTGCAGTCTAGGTGATGATGCCCCAGAGGATATAGACTATTACCAACTTCTAATGTTAGTAAATTATGGATCTTTTTGCTGAGATTCCCTCAGCTCACGGCATAGGACATTGACTCCAGCTACACATTTAGTTACGCTGGGGTAGCTTGGAAGCCAATGGAGCCTGTGAATCACTGAAAATAAATAAATAAATAAAATTCAGCCACACCCTGCCTTGAAGCATGTATTTAAACACTTTGTGGGAAGGATTTTGTTAATACAGAGAGGATTATATCAACATCTCTCTTCAGCGGCACTACTTTGTTTGGTATGTTGGATGAGCAAATCAATCGGCCTCGATCCAGCCCTGAGGAGAGGATAAATGTTTCTTGCCTTTATTATGAGGACTGGGAAACTGAGGTATAGAGGGATTTAAGTAGCTTTAAAAGAAAAAAAAAAGAAAAAAAGATATAATAATAATCACAGAACAATACAGAGAGGGATTGAATTCAAGTCCCCAGAGAGTGCCAGTCATCAGCTCACACAACTCTTCTCTGCTGGACACAGTTTCCTGACTGTGTGGCCTCAGGAGAGCTCTGCTCTCCAGGGGGCGGAGCACGAGTTTCACCCTTCACTACTCCCTGAGAACGGGCTGAGTCTTGAACGAGTGCAAGGAGAGCTCTTTGGAGAAGGACAAATAGCCAGAAAAGACGGACAGAGGAGTAAGCCAAACTCCAGCTCTGCCCGGCTGGAAGGAGTGGGAGGAAGGAAAGAAGACAAGGTTTTGTTGAGACAGTGGCTGGACCCTCAGGACTGAAAGCTCATCCATATTTCAAACACCAGTTAGACAAACAAAACAAGAACCAGAGAGGCAAGCAAGGAGCCCGTTTGTCATATCAAAAGGGGTTTCAGTGGTACCTTCCTTGCCCTCCTGTCCTCTTGAAGTTTGTAGCTGGGGGGGAGAAGGGACAGCTCCCTCTCCAGCCGAATGGCTCCCTGCCACAGCTGGAGACGGCCTGTGTGTAATTAACCTCCAAGCCAATCCCCCAGTGGTGGCTGCCAGGCAGATCAAAGAACTCACACATCTTTGTCTGAAACCGGCAGCCAAGGGGAGCTGGGAGGAAAGCAGAGCAGGAGTGGGAGAGCGGGTGTGCGTGTGTGCTCCTAATTGATAAAAAGGGAAGAGCATCTTCCTCTGAGAGATCTCAAGCCCCATCAAAATGCAGGAGAAGAAGAAGAGGAAAGAAAAAGATTTCCTTTTTGTTACAGAAGCATGCCAAAACCCAGCTGCTTTCAACCTAAGAGGTGGTCACTGCTATGGGGGCCAAGTAAGGCCCCAGATAGAGGTATAAAGGGGGGCTGCGTTGTCTGAAGTATTCCTACAGCTTGGGAGATAGGCAAGCTGGCAGACTGGCCTCCAGCTTTGTTGGGGTCGGGGCATGAGGACAGATCTGTCCAAGTTTGTTGAGGGGATGCTTAGAGAGGCAGTAGTACCCAAAGGATGAGGTCAACCTCATCCTGCCAGGACTCACCGCTCAACTGCCAGGACTCACTACTTCTCCTTCCAGCTCCTCCAGCCTCCTCATGAGCCACCAGAACCCTGTTGCCCAGGATTCCTAGTGAGGTGACATCTCCAGCTTGCTGGACAGCAACAGACTTCCTGCAGGTAGACAGAGCACATGCCTTCCACATGGCCGTGTGAACAGTTCTTACATGGCCTCATGAACAGTTCATGTGCCAGGAGATGACTGAATTTATGAGAGGAGTCTGAGAGCTCAACTTTTGCCAAAAAGGCTATTTCCCTCCCCCAGTTGCTCTCATCCTAATAGACAAGCACTCATGTGAACTTCAAAATTTTATGTAAGGTGCCAGCTGGCAGCTGTTCTATTCTCTTGGGCTGCTGCTCATGCCCTGGTGGGATCTCACCTTCCCCTGTAGCACCAGTAAAAAGAGGGGTAAAAACCAGCACAGTCCATGTCTATATATCCATATCTAACCTCGCATACTCTGGTATGGCATTTGGCCAGTTCATTTACTGTATCACTGTGTGTTTTGGAGACTGAGTGCTAAAGGTTGTTACTGGGTGTCTTCCCTAAAACAAAGACTCTAGGGCAGAGCCTCACAGGCAAAACAGACCTCACTTTGTTCCAGCTGTCTAAAAATCAGGCACTTTAGTCTAAGTTTCCCTCTAGAAACAGTGGAGAGAGATATCAGTGTTGCCCAGAGCTGAGTCACCCACCTTGAATTAGATGTTCAAGATGGAGGGAAACAATCTGCCAAAGGGAATCTATGTCTCCATCACCTGCAATGAAAACCTGGGTTTCTCTATTTTATATGGCTAACGTTAGAAGATACACCTGTCTTTTCCACAGTACAGACCATGGGCTTTCATCTGGCCACTCCTGAACTGAGTCCAACAGTTTGTGTTTGGCTGAAGCACCACTTTACTAAATAGCAGATTTCCTTGACCAATATATTAGTGAAGTTGGCCTTTTGTTGATAAAATACCAAATGTTTTGTCCATACTAGTATGTAGAGAGGAAAATGCAGAAATATCCATATGGCATCCACTTATCATTCCTAGTAACACAGGCAAAGTCTACAGACATGGAGATCCCTGGGTGATGCATATATTTTCTCCAGTAACTGCCCACACTGTAACTCACACTTTTTAATTTTGTTGTTAAAAAAAAAAAGTGTCATTTGGGAATAAAACATCCTAACTTGCCACTGCTTGTGCTTTTCCCTTCAGAAAGGCTTGCTGAGTTATTCAGGTTGGGGTTAAGCTAATGTTCCCTTTCTCTGTGTCAGTCTAACTTGGTTGAGTTTAAGTTGTATTTCTAAAAAAAAATACACTAAATAAGAGGGTTTAAACAATAATTTCAATTATTTATGGTAACGGAAATTGGAGTGAGCACCAGCCCTGAACCTGCCAAAGGAGCGTCTCTTTGTGAGGAAGGAGTTGCCAGATTGGTGATTTTGGCTGGCTGTGGTTTCTAGGGTAGGAGCATCTCTGTGGAAGCCTCTTGGCTTCTTGGTTTCACTTGGATTTGCTTTTAATTTGAGAAGACACAAGTCCTGGTGATGAGGCAATGCAGCATTCAGTTTGTCAACATGCGTGTAAAAGGCCGGGAAGAGAGGAAGCAGGAGATGTTTGTAGATATTGTGCTCTGGCATTATGCAAAGAACCTTCAAAGGAGCTGCATGACCTGATAAAAGAGCATATTAAAACTGGGCAACATGTCCTGTTACGTGCACAATGTGTTAATCAAAAGCTTTCCATTCCTGGACTGTCACAGCCAATACAGAAGAGGCTGCCAGCACCCTTCCCAACACCCTTCCCCATAAAACAAAAGTAACAGTGTAAAGACCATGCAGCCCTTATCACTTGGGTCTGAGGAGAAATAAGAGTGTGAAAACAACAGGTTTTGCTTACACAAATGCACAGACACATCTCCAGCATCTTCCCGTGACCGTACAGGGTCATTGGATAGCACCTGGACCCAGTTTAGGGGGCAGCGTCTCGCTCGCTTGTGCTTAATTTTTCACTCAGGGAAGCCTGTGGGCTCCTTCTGCATCCTGCAGAAGAAGGACCAAAAAACATAAGTCATATTGCAGGGTGAATGCAAGTATAAAATTTGATGGCACTTTTTGAATGGCTGGATACTGGCATTCAGGAGCAGGGTTCAGCTCCACGAAACATATGACAAGATCCAAAATACTGGCTTAATCTAGAGGAAAAGGCATTTACTAGCTCAGTGTTCTCCAAAGATCCAGTGTGATGACCATGTTCCACTGCAGAGAAAACCTGAAAACCAAATCCACTTTGAGGCCAAAAAACAACACCCGGCTCAGCCCTTGGACCAAATAAAACTCTTGGGTGGAATGGGACATTGCAGATCCAGAGCTTGGTGTAAATGCTTTAGCTTAATGGTGCTTCCAGCATTTGCAGGACTCACCAGGGAAAATTAGATGGATAATAGACATAATCTGTGAGAACGGCTCCTAGTCATGCCACAGGCTGTGCTTTTCTCTTCAGAAAGGCTTGCTGAGTTATTCAGGTTGGGGTTAAGTTAATGTTCCTTTTCTCTGTGTCAAGAGCAGCTAATGAGACTGTTCTTGCTATTTTTCCTTCTCTCCCTCTGTCACTTTGGTTATTTATCCTGTGCTCATCCTGCTGTTGTCTGAGCCACTTTTCAGCTATATTGCAGCATTATATGTTGCAAAGCTTCCCTAACCCAGTGATTTCCCCCAGGCAGATTTTGTAGAGTATCCATTTAAACTGATATGAATGAAATAACTTTTACTTAATTAAAGGCAATTATTGACTAACCCATATGCTCAGCATCACTCACTTGCTGCCTGGTATAAAATGATTGAATTTCCCATCTTACCACCTGACTCTGAGTGAGGATTTCAGATATTAGCTGGCTCTCTGCAAATCAAAGTCTGCTGTCAAGTGGTAAGCGCCTAAGCCGGGGGTAAGCCAGTGGCTGAGCTATCCAAGGGAGTCTTTATTGACACTTAAGTGGAAGGACAGAGGTCAGGTAAGGACAGGATTTTTCATATTCTAGAATTTAAGACTGCATTTTTGCTGCTTTGTGGTGAATTTGTGGTAACCGCATAATGAAGTAGGTATAAAGTTTCTGATGGAGCTGATTTTCAGCTTGAAGACCTGCCCGTGGAGCACAGGGTGGTCAGGAGCTATGCATGGCAAGCAAGCAGACTGCAGGGTGCTGTGTTTAAAGAGAGGTTGGCATCAGTTTCTTTTTGCTGTTGTTTTCAGGAAATAATGTTTATGTTAAAAAACAGCAAATCCCACAGGTTCCTTCCCATTTACAACATGGAGTAATTTCAGCTATTTATTTTGGCTCATATCACCCCAGGAATGAGCCTGAGACTATCTGAACAGCTCATGACAGCATTTCTGGAATGAAAAAGGGCTCATATGTTAGATTCACAAGACACTCCTTTCAGACCATGCTGAGTGTCACCTCCCTCACCTAGGACCCATCCGCGTGGCCATGACTCAGATCCTCTCTCTGTTGGATTCCAGCAGACTCGCAGGTAAAGAAGCACCCTTGCTCCTACCGTTTTGCAGCAGCACCCTGAATCCTGCCATGAATCCAGACCTTTGTTTCAACTGCTTGCCTTTGAAAAGAGATGAAAGATGATGGGAAAAGAAGTTCCTCCACAAGCAGAGAAACTAATGAAGTCCAAATCCCCACAGTTTTGTGTCTTGTAGTTGGATCCTCTGAAGTGTGGTGAGGTATGAACTCAGACTAGAAGCTCCTGCACAGTCAGGGCTTTTGGAAGGCTTTTTCCCAGGTGGATTCTCCACTGTCTCATTAAGGTTGAACATATCCTGCAGACTTGTCCTACTGTTAGTAGGGTTGAGAGGTATATCCAATTGCTTTATTTCATCATATGTTTTAGCCTGCATGTTTCAGCCACTTCATTTATCAGACACTGTTATATGTGATTGAAAATGGTTAGTGAGTTCATACATCACTGAATGGAAAGACAGATAGCTAGATGCAAACACAAAGACTCTGTGCTAGCCGACATCTTTTTTTTTTTATTTAGTGTTTATATTTTTACATGTATTTATGAAATATTTATATATTATATAGTTTCTTTGTGGTTGACAGAAACTTCCAAATGAAGAGGGTGAACCAAGGGTGTCTATACGCGAGGGTGTTCGTGTGGACCCCCTTGCGCACATGCAGCAGCTCAAGGCTAATATTCCCCCATGCCTCTCAGATGTGGATCCTGCAAAGCCAGCGTGGGTCTGTCCAGGCTCAGGTGCTCAGAGATGTCACTTGGTGCAGACCCGAGAGAAACAAATGCCGGGTTGCAGAGCTGACTGACTCTTCTGGTATGAAAATAAAAGTGCAAATAGCCTTTAATGGCCATCTCCATCGTACCTGGGGGCTGTCTGCTGCTGGAGCACAGTGATGTGGCTCACGCAGTGTGTGCAGATCAGGAGAGAGCTCACTGTCGCAGAGGGCGATGGTGGGGTGTAGCCCTTCCACTGGGGAGGAAGGAATCAGTATCAAAATCAATAGCTCTTCTTCTCAGGGAAAGGAATTATCTAAGCGGGGAGAAGCGGTTCTCTTGCAGCTGGTTGATTTTGGTAATCCATTATTAATGCTTGAGTTACAGGCCCTGTAGAAGGTGCCTGGCACACTCAAAGGTCATCTTAGTATAAGAGCACATCAATTGTTTCCAAACATTTCATTCTGAAGCATCTTTGCTGTGGCCAGGGGAGTTAAAAAGTCACTTCTTGTAAGTCTTTCCTTGTATTTTCTCTCTGTCAAGACACCCAAGAAGCCTTCATCCATGCACCATGGTGAAAATCGTAATAAGAAATCAAAAAATCAAGGCACATCCCATTTCTCTGAGGCTGCATTTCTGTCATATGTATCTGAGGGATAAAACTATGCTAGAAGTTTGTTTTCCTTGGTGCACTGACCATCAAGCATTTCCTTGATGCAGTAGGTTACTGAAGAGTGTCAAAATAATCAAGAGCGTTATAGACTAGAAAAGAAACAAAATATTCATGCAGAAGGCAGGATACTGAGTTTGGATGAGGTCACAGCTCAGCCCATCAGCTGTGCAGACTGCCAGCACTGGACTAGACTGCTCTGACAGTAGCGAGGTTACCTGGGGGAGGTGCTGAGGAAGAAGATAGACATTTAACTGGAAGTGGCTTAGGCTTGATCCAGTTTCAGAACAAAGGTGGAGACTCCACTCAGCATCATTTAGCAGAATTTTACTGGGTCATTAAGCTCCCCTTCCATGAACATTCTGCACAAATTTGATCTCAGTTTTTCATGCTTCCTGATACCTTCACAAAAGCATTAGCTCCAGTTGGCCCAGTGTGGCCTTCTATGAAATGCGTAGAGGGTGGAGAGAGAATCTGAGGAGAGAGCCTGACAAAGTCCTTTTCTTTTCATGGAGAAACAAGGAACACACTGAGAGTAACTCCCAGGAAAATATCCGAGCAAGTGAGCCAGTGCTCATCTTACTGGTAGAGCTGGTCACTTCAATATAGCTATGCCCATGAATATGCTTTCATCAATAGCTGAATACACTCGAGTTCGCATTTAAATGACTCACATTAGTGTCTCTGTTGCTCCTGTACTATGTCACAAGGTCACTTATTGCACATGTTAATGACCCCTTGGGTGAAAGAGTGGTTTCTGGAGTCTTACCCGCACTCTTCTTTATTCAGTCCCTGTGCATGCCCTAGGTTTTCGCCCTTGTCACTTATTTTATTCTGAATCCAAACACCGCCAAGCAATGCACTTGACCTCTGGCCCACAGGGAACACACTTGGGATGAAGGAAGAATTCACTCTTTATTCCTTTCTAATTCTAGTTGTTGCTATACCATCATGGACAAATCCCCACTTACACAATAGAAATCAAGTCATCTGTTCTCACTAGTTCTGGGACTTTTAACAGTGATTCCTCCTTCTGCCATGGATGGTCCAGCTTTTACCCAAGACAAGTTTTCACATGCTACATCTGTCCTGATTAACCCTTATTACAGCCACTATACCCTATTTCCTTAACAGTCCTGACTCAGCCTACTTTAACTTACATACTTAGTTGAAAAGTCATATTGCCTAAGGTTTCTTTTCCGGTCAGCAGTAGATTCTGTCACCCTAAGATATGAACTAGTCTTGGAAGGTGCTTCCAGAGTCTCTAGCATTCCCAAAGTGCTCTCCATACTCTTCACGGGTTCATATGATGAGATTCAGACTGGAAAAAGCCACATCATTTCACTAAAGTAGGTAGAGCTCTTCTAGGATAAAGCTGCTCTGTCATAAACTGAAGAGCAAAGAGGAGTGAGATAGGAAACAATATTTCTCAATTTTTTTCAATGGAGATTTGTCCCCTGAGTTTCAAATATACACCAAAATGTGGAGGAAGAGAGGGGGAAAGATTTCTTCACACCTTGGTTTTGTTTTTATATCAGCTTTTAAAAGAAATGGCTTAGAGCTGGCTTAGATACACTCTCCTACAACATAGCTTGCCCTCAAACTAGCAGTTGTATGGAGATAACTTATTGATTCCATGATATACTTCTGTTTACTCTGTGTGCATCTCCCAGACCTTGGTGGTTGGGACACAGCTGTTCTTAGAAACCTCAGCAGTACCAATACAAAAGGCAGGGTTGGCTCACCGTTCTAAGTCTCGTATGTTCGCTGATACCCTCGTCTGCTCCAGGTCCCTTTTTTGTTAATGATTCCACTGACTAATTTTTGTGTTGAGTTGTGGCCTTGGAGACCCATACATGGACTAAGACCCATTTTACTCGGAGCATGGCAAATTCTGAGCATGATGATGACTCCTATGTCAGGGCAGCCACCTCAAGGCATAGCAAAATGGAGCATAGAGAAGGAGACCAGATGGAAAAAAAAATAACCTCAACCCAAGGTGATGATGACGGGCAGGGTAAGCATACCTACAGCAGGACACTGTCACGGTTTCTTAGAAGGCATCCAAGCAAAGAAGAGTTTTGGAAATGGTTGCAAGAAGACAGGGATAGAGTGGTGAGGATGTTTACAGGGAACACTTCCAGTCTGACAAAACTTATCTATGGCCATCACAGATGGAAGGGTGGGTGGGCAAATTCTAGGTATCAGCCCACAACCTGGTCTGTTCCACCTTCATTAAACCACCCCGTGAAAAACTTTATGCCCTCCTTAGCCTTCCTGGTTAGCTGTCCATCATTTACATGGGACACCTCAAGGGAGATTCAACTGGAGCCAAAACACTTAACCCTCTGAAAGACCAGAACCTGTTTTCCCAGACAGCCAGAGAGTAGCCTCCTTCTGCTACAAGGATTTATTCATCCTTTCTTTCTCTTTTTTTTTTCTCTCCTGTTATGTTAACAGAGCATCTAATGTGACTAAATAGGACAACCTGCTCTCCCATCCCCATGAAAAATAAATGATGTGCTTTCTTTTGACTACTTTCCCCCGCCTTCTGGTGCTTTTCCCACTAGGCAACTCCTGGACCACCCTCTCTTGGGCAGACCACTCGGAGTGGCCTGAGAACATCCCTCAGCTGCACCAAGGCAGTGGGAGTCATTGGCTTAGGCCAGTGAGGTGTGGTGGAGGCAGGAGTTTGGGGGAAATGGGAAGAGGGTGGGAAGGAGAAAGCAGGGTGTGTGTGTGTGTGTACATGGGGGTGGAATCTGTGTGCAGAAATCAGCCAAGTGGCAGCTTACCCTGTTAAATATTAATCATCTCTGCTTCTGCAATTTCGGCAATGCGTCTAGGCCCACCACTGCTGAATATTTCATTAACACCACTCACTTCCAACTGCACTTCTCCCACTTTTTTTTTCTTCCATAGACCCCTCTCCCATCTCTGCCCCCACTTTTTCCCCTCCCGTTGCCAGTGCCAGCTATGGCCATGACGCCTGCTCTGTAGCCCCACAAACATAACCCGCAGTGGTGAGCACCAACCCAGCCTTGCTCCATCCACACGCCAATGACCATGGCGTCTGCGTGGGGAGAGAGCGCTGAGGCTGTTAAGGGGAAGGAAGATCATCAACTCCACTGGGAAAAAAAATATAAGTGCGCATCAACAAGTCCGGTTTTCAATAATACATGAGGCAGGTCAGGGCAGAAATGCTGACTCTGGGCTGGGAGCTTTCTAAACCACGTAGCTTATGTTTCTTCATCAGTGGTCTGCTCTGGGTGAGTACTTTGGGAGTGCAGTCAAACGTCAGGTGAGCAGCAAGGGGCCCTGAGCAATTTTCTCTTAAAGCTCCTAATTGCAACTGCCCCTCTGCCTGCTTCCAGCCCCCGGCAGGAGAAGAGCCCACGTGGCTGGTGGCATCGCAGTAGCTGGGACCGGCAGGGGCATTGGTGGGATCTGTGGCTGGAGAAGGACTGTGCAGTAATTGCAAGGGTCCCGCAAGGCAACTTAGATCGATCAAAGTAAGACTATAGGCTGGTTGTGCTCCCAACTGGACTTGGTGGCTCTGTGTACAAATTGAACACCATATTCTGCATTTCCAGGTGAGTTTAAAGTCGAAGCAGTAGTGGTGTGGCATGAAAGCTTGATAACATCTCAAGAAAGGGGCTAGTCTGAGTGTGAGGTCCAAGTCCCTTGGCTGAACTTGTCCCACCTTCGACCCTCTACCCACCACAAACCTGACACCTCCTTCCTCCACTCACCTTTATTGACACCAGCAGCTATTACCTGCCTCTCCCTACTCCAAGCCTTGCTTTCCCATCCATATTTCTCTTCTGTTCCATTCTTTCTTTCTCCTGTCCCCAAGCCTTATTTCTCTTTCTTTCAATCTTGACTTTTCTTTTGAAACTTAAACCAAATCAATCACTATAAAGTTCAGGCTGACCTTTGAACTTGCAGTTACGGAGATGTTTCAGTTAAAAAATATGCTTCTAAACAGGTCAGATGAGACCCATTTCTGTCTGCTGACCTAGGGTGGCTAACGTGGATTGGGGGGTCTAATTTTCAGATAATTCATATGAGGTGAAGCAAACCACCCCAAGGTCATAAGCCTTGATAAAAAGAGACAAAGAAAATCAGGCGGTTGTTATGGCTGAGGCAAGTGAAAGGCAGTTCACCTGCCATTACTTTTATGTGGACTAAGATCAGCTGGACACAAAACTAAGCCATTATGTTATGTGTAACAATATCATAAATGATGCTAAATGACAGTGTCAGCTACCTACATGATAAAAACACTGTTGTTTTTTGGTGGTGGCTGTTCCTCTTCCAGTTAAAGTGCAAGTCCACAGCAGATTTTAATGTTGTTATCTGCAAGGAAAAAAAAAAAGATCAATAGATGGGAATGCCTTAAGACCATGGCATGCTTGTTGCAAGAGAGGATTTTCTATGCAAATCTCATTGGGAAACCAAGGCATTCTTTTGCGTAAATATTAAATAAAATGTGCACTACAAAAGTCACTTGAAAATATTGAATGAGATAACTCCATGTGATTAACATAGTATGCTTTCTTTCCCCCTTTTTATTAAAAATTCACAAGGCTTTCCATCCCTTATCTCAATTAAGCAACTTGTTTGCCAGGATTATTTGTTACGCATTTTCATAAACATTTGATGAATTATATGCAAACATCTCACTAATGTATTAACAAGGCTGAGGTTTTAATTACACAACACTCAAGGAAAGCGGGCTTAAGGCTCCTCCAGTGAAGTTAATTGTGCTTCCTTTTGTGTCTGTGCATTGCAACAGGAATTTTCCTCTGGGGGAAATCATGTAACAGTCTGCAGCGGCAACACACTGGCCTAAGCTGTCCGCTAGCACAAGCTGCATGAGCCTCGCTGAATTCAACCCCTTCAGGAGAGTCTGGGTTTAGGATAACCCACCACTATCCTCACTGGAGGAGCTTGTGAGTCTTTCTCAGAAAGCCTAGCAGCTGGTTTGGTGAAGTTCACTGCCAGTCATCCAGGCCTGACACATCATGAATGGAACAAGGATGAGAAGACACGTCATGGGATATCAGATCAATGCTGTAGTGGTCAGACCACATGTGCATGACATATTATTCCTTACTCTGCAGTACCTCTGTGCTCTGAGGTTGATTTAAGAATCGTGAATGGAAACCTGGACCCATGCAAGCCAGTGTCTTTTGCCTCTCTGAAATTGTGGTGTTCTGCTTTGAGCCCACTCTGATCCTGATTTACCTAATTTTCTCAGGCCAGATGACTAGTTCCTTCCATAGCTCCTTGCCGAGATGCCTGCCAAGTGGCTATCTGGCTGGTATTCATGCTGCCAAAAATCACAACATTGTCATCTCCAGAGTTTCCTCAGTCCTACATCTGTTACCAGATGGGTACAGCTTGGGAATCCAATTTCTGAGCTGAGTCTAAGAGCTATTCCCTCCCTGAGCCTCGTCCAGAACGAGGAGCCGTGGAAAGCTGGAAACTTGACAGCCCCATCCTTCTTCCCTCTTCCCCATATACACTGCCTCGTGCAGTACTTCTGCTGATGTTACAGACCAAGGAGAACATGAACACATGGTCCTCCTGTTAGCACTGTAGCTTCATCCATCTCCAGATTTTCACAGTGTAGGTCAGGATTTGCACTCTAAGTTGGAAACAGCTGTTTTCCCTTGTGATCCTTGTGCTGCAACATCATTTGTCCCCATTGCTTCCTCCTGCGATGGACTAGCCAGGTCCTGGGATACTGCATGCAGGAGCTCTGTTGCTCTACAGCCACATGGTCACCGATACCCGTAACTCCCCCACTCCTTGAGTTCTTGAAAGCACCGTGGAAATGTCTGCAGTTTGCAGCAATAGCTCAGAGTTTTTCAGGTCCTTGTTCTTCAGACTAAGCAAGGAGCACTTGCCTCAAGCCAAAGCACTGACAGAGGCTCAGGAGTCCCCGGTTATTTCACCGAACTTGGAACTGTCCAGAACAGAGCAGAGAACTGGTCGTAGTTAGCCTTTGGTTGGTTTATGGGATGCTGTGTCAAGAAGCAGTCACAGTCACTTCTGCTAAGACAAACATTGAACACTCAGTTTTCCTTTTTTTTTCTTGGAGATGGCAAGACGGGATGGCAAGGAAGATGAAGTGGAGGATGACTGGAAGGAAGGGAGATCCAGGAGCAGCTCACGTTGCCCAAGGCAATGTGCAGAGGGTTGTCTCTCATGCTCAGGAGAGTTTTTCCCCTTCAGCTCTCCCCACAGTGAATGTCTCCTCTCCCAAGCCCAGACTTAAGAGAAACCCCTGCACAAATCTTCTTTCCTTGCTTCTTTGTCATCTCCGTTCTCTGATTCATTTACTTCATTTGAATGTCTCTAAATAGTTAATCAGTGCTTACACTGCCCCTCTTCACTGAAGGTTCCAGTTATACTCAGCTCTCTGATTGGAGCTATTGGGAAACCTCAGCACTCACGTTTTCACTCTAAAAATGCCAAAGCCAAAATTGAAAGATTTTTTCAATTCCATATTGCAACTAGATTTTTAAAAAATCCTAAAAATAATTTAGGAATTTCTGAAATTTCTAATGAAATAGTATTTTTAGCCCAAGAAATGCGACAGTATTATTTAATATGATTTCTTTCCCTTTCTGTTGGAGCAGTGCAGATCTCATTACATGTTAGCACTAATGACAAACCATGACATATTTTGACATTATAGGGCAGCCAACTCCACTATTTCTTCTATTTCTTAAATAGTTTTAATCTTTGATTTTATTTTCTATTCTTCATGTTTCATAAGTTGGAATATTTGCAGCTTTTGATACCATTATTTTAGCCAGGACATATTTTCAGATTTTTTTCTAAAATCAGATGCTGTCTAATTACCACTGAGCCCTCATCTCCTTCTCTGTTTTGAAAGCATTAGAACATCAAATGCTTCATTAGGCTAGCAAATGTTACTGTCTTTGGTTAATAAAATAAAGTGAGCATGTAATGCTAATTAGAGTATTAGCCATTCATTATTGTATCATTTATTTTGTGACATATAACCAATAACAGGTCTTACAGGACTTGTTCTAGATGTTATCCTTTCCTACTGCAGATTTGTCATGATACCATACTGTTTAATTTAATTACAACATTAAATTCAAGTGACAAAATTATAATGGGGCATTAAAGAAATGGGGGGAAATTTTTTCAAGACTTGTATTCCCTGGAAAACAAGACTCCTTTCTTTCCTTATGAGTGTAACAAAACCAAGTCCCAAAATGCCAGATTTCCTCTTAAAAAACATACTGATTTTTAACCTCACTGTTGGTGATATCACCAGTTCTACCAGCACAGAAACGCCTTCTTTTCCCACTGAAATCCCCAAGCCTCCATCTACCCTATAGCTGGGATCTAGAGAGGCAGAGGGGGGAAAAAATCTATCCCGTCATCTCATGCACCTCTTCCAATCCCCCTCTGTCCTCCTGACACGGGGACTGACCATTCTCCACTGGGAAAGCCAATTTCCACCTAGCCATGAGCTGTATTTTTTTTTGTGCTCCCATAGTACATCCGTGGTAGCCAGTGAATACAAATCAAGGCAATAGGATCAGTATTTTCATTACATTTAAACCTAATGGGCTTTTTTAATATTCAGAATCAAAGGCACTTCACCACCAGTAGATTTTTTTATACATATTTAAAGAAAAAGGAGCACTGCATCTCATTCCCCTCTTTCTCACTCCTTTCTCCTCCTCCATTTTCCTTTTTTATTATTTTTTTTTATTTTTATTTTTTAGCCAGGCTAATCCACCAGGGAAGGGCCATGCTGATAAACAGATGCCACTCACAGAGGTTCTGGGAGGCCTTCACATCATTAGATGACGGTGAACTTTGAACCTGCGATTTGGAGGCTCCGCGCGCAGGCGGCGGCGGCGGCGGGGATGAGTCCGGGCTCGAGGAGTGGGGGGAGTTTGACGGGACCTCTCTGGTGGATTGCTGCCCTACCCAGCACAGGAACGCTCAGGACTTCAAATCGGCTCCAGTCACTTTGAAGCTCCTCTCTCTTAATCTCTCTCTCTTTCTCTCCCCCTCTCTCTCTCTCGCCCTGTCTTTTCCCCCCTTGCATCTATGAATCATTCATGTCTCCTTTTTCCCCTCAGAGGTTCCTTAAAAAAAAAAAAAAAGAAGAAAAAGAAGAAGAAAAAGGGAGAAAAAAATATACACACACACTCACAAAAAGCCCTGCCTGTGTTTATGTTCTTATTGCTCTGTGTAGCTTATTATCACCAATGTTGAACAAATTACTTACATGATGTTTGCACTGTGTTGCCAACCCTCAGAGTGATGCTCTTGATGGGGCTGACTATTTTGTTTTAAATGTTAATGTACAGCCGGGCAACGTCTAAATGTAAATACATGGTGAATATTATTTACGTGTTGCATTAAAAAGAGCTTGGTTCTAGCCTTGGAGCTGTCAAATGCAGAGGTGGGTGTGCATTTTCTGAAAAGAAGGATCCAAAGACTAACATTCATGCTGAATTCAGATTTGGGTGAGAAAGATGCTTTTGGTTTTATATAGGAACATGCTTACCTTCAGAAGAGGTTCAGGTCTTTGGAAAAAGTACGTGAATTTCGTGGTAGCCTCAGAGCTCCAGGTTATCATGCAGCTCAGATGATCATCCTTTCTCCACCTCAGAACTAGGTAATGCAGGAAGGGAGACAATTTGGGGACCAAGATTTAGTCCTGGAATTGGGATATTTGGAAGACACCTCCAGCATAGCTGGTGTGATCCTTAGGCAGGTCATCCACAGGACGGATCGCTAAAGCATAGTATTCAACAGTCGGGCCAGAAGCTTAGGAAGCAAATACTACCAGAGCTGAGCCCAGCCCTTGAACCTTGAAAATCAGATACTCTGTCTCTCAGAATATCTCTCTGCTACCAGATCAGCCTATGAAGGGATCAGTCCCTGCCCTGAGCTGAAGTGTCATAGCATGTAAGCATGCTGTGACATGCTCCACATCCACTCTTGGCTTCTCACAAACAGGATAGCTGAACCTGAACTGCCCGTAGGAAGAAGCACCTGGCTTAGATGTCAGTTCTGCACCTCATCTTGAAGGGCACCAACAGGCAAGAGGCAAAACTGAGCCAGTAAACATGCTAACAACTACACAGCCTGCACGACCATGGGACATTTAGAGCAGAGGCAGCACAGACACCCATGCTGCTTTCCTGGTACTCGCTCCTTGACTTGCTTCAGGCTGTCTCTCTTGCAGATGACCAGCATGAAACAGCAATGTTTCTCTATTCTGTCCCTGTTTTTTTTTTTTTTTTTTTTTCTGGATCCTCTTGATTTTTCAGTGTTTTGAAGAAAAACATCCCTTTATTACAAGCAGCAAAGCACCAGGAACAGGGAAATACTGATGCAGCTCTTGGTACAGGAGGCATTGGTTTGTCTCTGTTTGCAAGGATGGACACAGCAAGACTGGAGGTTTTCAGGCAAAAATATGATCCTAGAGGATTCTCCTCTGTGAAATGAAGTGTTTCTGGACAGAAGCACAGATCTGCAAGGACTTCAGGTGCAAACAGGAAGCAGTGAGGACCCATGGTTTCTTCACTAGGACAGAGGTCTGCAAACCCATCCTGGGGGACTGCTTCACTCTGTTGACTGAGAGGAGCTCACGACATGCTCCCATAGCTTAAAGTTAAGCAGAATGGGAAAAGAAAAGTAAGAACATCCATTTGCTGAGTAGATGTTCACAGTTCAGGGTGGAGACTGTGTGCTTTCCTCAGGAGGAAGGGATATCTCCATAGGTGGGACCAGAGGGGCTGAACAACCTCCCTGTTTTTGAACAGATGAGCAGTGCTGCTGCTACAGCAGTGAGGAAATGGTGCTGTTTTCAGAGGTATCCCTTGGGATTAGTACTGCCAATAACACATAGCTGATGGATCTTGATCATTGCAGTGCCTGCAAGTTTCCTTTGCCACCTTCTGCTGTTGCTACAAATATATTTGCAGTGAATTGTACTAATGCTCCTGAAGCAACAAGCTTGAGCTTGGGCATTCACAGAGATGCAGCAGAGACAAATCTGCTCAATAGCTGTTCCTCACATCATTGAAGCGACTGAATAGCTCAGATCTACTGGAAACAGCTTGTTTTCCAAAACACTGAACAAATACTGGTTACCAGTCTTGCAAGACTTGTTCATACCTCAATATGAGTAAATGCTCCTAGTCTCACGCCACTTTCTTACTCCTCTCTTTTCCTGCAAGTGTAACCCTGGTACCATGCAAAAGGCCATGGCCTGCTATTGAAACACGAGGACGTCTCAAGTTCTCAAAGCAATAGGACCCCCAGGATGGATTCCCTCACCTGGAAGCTGGGAAACTGAGGCACGCAAGGTGTATATGATTTGCTCAATCCCTCCTAGATGGTTAGTGGGAGAATGGGAAGACAGCTCCAAAGCCCAGTGTCATAGTAAAAAGCCAGGAATAGGAACTTTATTGCTTTTGGAAGGAAATTCCATGAGGATACCCATTTCTTTCTGAGCTCCTGGAAGGTCTCAGTAGAGAGATGCGGGACTAATGTTGCTGGATAAGGATTTGGAAATATAGGCAGCTTGGTGTGCCACTTCTTTCCCCCTGACACCTACACTTGGCAGCAATAAGGCTGATGCACTTAAGCATCCAGCTTACCTCAAGCTTTCAGCTCCTAACTCTGGGGGAGCTTTGCAGCTATTTGTTAATGATGTCTCTGAAGAGGAAGCAGAGCATTTGCTGTCACCATGTGTTTCCCCATCACTTCTAGGATCCTGGAGGGCAGGTTGGTGCCATTCCATTTCTAGACTGAAGCACAGTCTGGGTTAAGTGGTTTATCCATCTTGACACAAATCCCTGGGTGAGCTGAGACCTGAACCTGCACTTCCTGCTTTGAGCATGTCCCTTGATCATATTTGTGGGCCGTGTGCTGGGAGGTGCCAGAACAGGTCGCACAGTCATGCAGGACAGAGATTCTTTCACCCTCCAAGCAAATCTCACTGAAGGCTGTGAGTTTTTGGATAACACAGTTTGCACAGCCCAAGCAGGGACTCCTGCATTCCCACTGTCTGCACAGACCTCAAAAGCAAAATCTTCTTCCAGCCCAGCAGAGGCAGCAGCATACACAGAGGCTTTATTAAATGGGATATATGACCTATTTAATATGTAAAAAATAAACAGTATTAATAATAAATATTTAGGGCTCATTCAGGCTGTTCTTCTATAGCTCTGCTATACACTGTTTACCATTGATTTAATTTCCCAGGAAAATATTTCTACTGAGGAGATGTTTTGTACATCCCTTTTTTTTTTTTTTCTAACACATAATCTAATACATTTTTAAGAAGTTTAGGACAATAAGTCTTATTACGACAAATGAGAGATACTGTCCACCTTGCCAGCCAGTGTGTGTGATATGTGCATGTAAAATTTGTTCTCGCTCTCTCTCATTCTTCCTGTCTGGTTTAAACCCTGAATTCCAAATATAAGTACTTGGCTCCCCAAAGAACAGCACAGAGAAGGAGGGATTTAAGAGGGGTGATTCATCAGGTAGCAGATTTAACCAAATCAAAGGCAGTGCTTTTCCATGCCTTTAAAAAAGGAGGAACTCACTATCACAGAGGCCATGCACATTGGGGACAAGCACTCATAAAGTCCAAACAAATCTGCTAACATGGGACACCCCAAACTCTCAGTTGCTGAGAGCTACAAAAACAGGGAGGAGGAGGATTGCTTCTAAGTACCTTCCTTTATGCCTCCCTAAAGAGCTGTGAGCTGTACCAGAAACAGAGAAATGTGTCCATCAGACCAGGGTGATTTTGTACCAGTCCCCCTATTTTCTCTCTCACTTTTGGAGATCACATTGGATCATTTTGCAATTACTTTTAACTTGTCACAGGCTGCAAGGGCTGAGCTTGCACATGGCGCATTCTCTGCAGTACCTATCTGAATCCGGACACCGTATCCTCCTTTTCTCTAGCTCTACCCTAACAGAAGGGGACACCAAACACTTTTTTGACAGTGGGGACCATGTTTACTGCAGGATAACAAAAAACGTGACCGCAAGAGCAGTTGTACAGGGTCCAAATTCCAGAGCCACAGTGCAGCTGCTTTCCTCTTTCTGTCCTGGAGCAGCTCCTCTCTCTGCCCCCATCCCTAGCATGGGCAGCTGCTGAGAGGTTGCCTCACTTCTCCATGGAGCAGGTTGTTCATGGCAGCTGCTCAGGAGGTTTCATAGCACCAAGCAGAGCGCTGCGAGATGCTTTCATGCTCATTTGCTGTGCTTTCTCCTTCCGCTGGAATTGAGGGCTCCCAGGGCAAAAATACATGTTTTGTTCTCGAGGACGAGGAATTTCAGCCAGCTGCCACAACTCTTCTCATTCCTCTCATCTCCCTCCACCAGGGCCTGTGTAGGGAACAGGTCACTAGAGGAGACGCAGAGCAATTGCTAAGGAGTAAAAGCTGACTCAGGATCACTCCATCCCAGGTGCCCTGGAGCCTCGCAGAGTTCAGCCTCCTGACAAGGCTTGTGATGGGCTGGATCTGCCAAGCAAGAGCAGCCCGAGAGGCAGCACAAGCCATGCTTGGTGGCTGCAGCTTTGTGGGGCTCTTCCATGGAAAGCTGGGAATGTCTCAGATGTACCTCCTGCAAACACTTTCCCTATTTGCAGTCTGTGGGGTAATGATGCTACTCCTTCATCATGCTTGCTGGGGGGCTTGGAAATGTCTTGGACTCAGCATGGCAGCAACATCTCACAATAAGCAGGATTCAGACAAACAGCTCCGTGGGCTACTGGCTTGCTTAGCGAGTCCTAACAGTGTGAGGGCAGTGGAAACGGGCCAGGGATCTGCTGAACCTGTAAAGCTCTCCAGCTTGAACGACCTAGCAGCACCTGCTCTCGGTGCTGGACATGACGCAAGGAAAAGGGAGGAACAGCAGGATGTCTCCCAGAAGTAGCTTTGGGCAGGCATTGGCTAGAAGCCCTAGGGAGGGTTGAGGGCACCAGAACCAGCTTCATCCTGAGACTCACATTAGAGCAAAAGTGAGGTAAGGAGAACAAAAGCATAATTTATCCTCTCCTCAAAACTGATAGAGGAAAATTTTCCTAGGCACCTTGAAGAAAATGCATTGAGGTACTGAATTCTCTTCTGCTTCCATGCGAGATGAGGACTTTAGCACTTGTGAGACCTGGCCCTCCAGCATGGGAGTCATTACGTCTCCAAGATGTCTCCCTCACAGACGCGAGGAAGAAGCTTGGGGCAATGGAACCTCAAGCCCCATTTGAGTTGATACCACCTTCTTCAAGAGCTAGAAGAAATAGATTTTCTTCTTTTTTCCTTCCCTTCCCTTTTTCCTTTGCATTTCCTTTCCTTTGCATTTCCTTTCCTTTCCCTGTCCATGATAATCAGTCAATCACACAAATCCAGACTTTTTTTCTGGGAAATAAAGAAAAGTGATGCTTTGGGAGGATGCAGATATAAAATAATCCTGCTTTGAGCAAGCTATGAGAAAATACTATGAAAAAACCTACATCTTGGAGAATAGAACTAGACCATGGGAGAGACTCCTCAAGGGTTAAACACCAGACTTTAGGGGAGGCTCCTAAAACTTCCCTGCTCCTTGTATAGAGTTGGTAAATACATGGATGGCACGTGTAAAACTGTCAGATCTTCCCAGGCTATTGATTTTTGACTTTCATTCCCCTAGCCATCTCTGACTCGTTAGCTCAGGATCAGGAAGCCTAATCTGACTTGATTCTTAGATCTTAGGCTGACAGATTTAAATAAAAGTCGCCTCTCCAGCCCTAATGCACTGTCTAATGGGCCATTTGCATGTCCCTGGGGACTGGAAAATTGATGTGAGTGAGGTTACTTGTTATGGCATTGGGAAGGATATCGGTATCTGAGGCTTCCCAGCCTCAGAAACAGGTTCTCTCTGTGCCTCAGAGCAAGGCACTGGTTTGGGTCAGCATTAAAAACAGGCAGTGGGAATGAAGCCTAGAGTTCAAGAGCAGAAGGGACCAAGTGCACCTAATCTGATTTCCAAAGCCACTGAGAAGCTGGCAGCATAACCAGGTCCTACTAACAACCAGTGCCATTGGAGGGCCCCCAAGTCCACAACTCAGCTATAAAAAGCTGAGCATGAGCAACCAGCATGAGTCTTTCCCCTGACACAAACATGCTGTCTTCAGGTAAGCTTATTTTTAGATAGAACCAAACCAGATTGGTGATTTGCTTTAAAAAAAAAAAAAAAAAAAAAAAAGAGGGAGAGAGAGAGAGAGAGACAAAGAAACAGGCCAGAAGGACCGTTGCCCAGACTCCACCTCCAGCCCCAATCAATGGGCTTCACAGAGCTCCTAGGCAAGTGTCTAGACAAGTGGCCACCAATCCCTGCCCCAAGCAATTAATTGCCACCCTTTTGCCTCAATTTCCTTACCTGAAAAAAATGAGGAATCAATGCGTTGGGATCTCTTTTTGACTTGAAGTCTAGAGAATTGCTCTGTGAGGCACACACTGCAAATTTTCACTGGTGGGACATGCTGTTTGCGTAGCTCAGGGCCACACAATCTGCCATGTACAGACCTGTGGGCAGCACTGCAGTTTCCAGCACACTGTGGCTTATCCCTTCTTACCCACTTTGCCTCAGGGACCTTCTGAGCACAGAGAGGTTTCTAGCCCTGTGGCTCCACCAGCAGCAGGTGGGAGCAGAAAGCCCAGCTGAGACGTCCTCAGATCTGTTGTGGCAAATGGCGCAGCTCAGTGGGGAGCATCCAAACACCTCCACTTGCCTCACCAATGCAGGTGAGCAGAAAGCCTTCTAGACCACGAGAAACTCCCATCCTCTCCCTCTGTCTGGGGCTCTCGCCTTCCTTTCCCCACCAGCTTTCAATTATTTAATTTCCCCTCCCCCAGCATCTGAAAGCCAAGCGTCTTAAATACAAATCACCTCCAAATCATTACGTGCAGGACCTTTCGGCCCTCTTCAGAGCAATGGGCTGTGAGTAATGAGCTCTGCTGAGAGTTTGCTGGATTTCACATACAACAGATGTAAAAGATGGGGCTGGGGAAGGGGGAGGGAAGAGAGAGGGAAGCCGTCTCTTGCCACTCACCTTTCCTTCATTTTCAGCAGCCAGAGGAGACCCAAGGCCTCCCACACCACTGTGCTCCAGCTCCTGACTTGGCACAAGGCAGTACTGAGCAACACCTTGAAATCAAGCCCTGAGCCCACCACACACACGATCAAGCATCCTCTCAGTGCTGGGGGGCCAACACCCCACTCAGTCCCAACTGAGCACTGCTCTCCCACCCCTAGGAAGGGACAATGATGGGTTTTCCTGATGCCTAGGTGCTTTCACCTGTCCTCTTCCTCAATTCCTTCAGTGCAATGCCAAGTACTTTGGGTGAGGGACAGCTGGTAGAAGACAACAGCCACACACCATCCTTCCTCCCCAAGTGCATCTACAGCATCCCTTGTCCTTACTCCACCCAGAACTGGGACACTGCAAGGCTTCTCAAGCCATCAGTGATCTGTAAAGTGGTTTCATTGCCCTATGCCAGCCTCCAGCTGCCTGGAGGGAGCATCACACACAGACATGGAATCTCCTCCCTGTAGAAGTGGGCAGATTCTGTGCTGTGCCCACCTCTTGGGGCACAGAGACAGGGACGGACCTGCTGTCCTTGCAGAAGAGACCAAGTGCAGCTCTGCTGTCATTAGATGCTTCTGCCCTGGGAAACCCAGGCCTTGGAGCAGCTCGTTCTCCCCTCCCTGCCCAAGGATAGGTGGGGATGGGGGGTGGGGGGAGAGCAGAAAATGAGAGCAAACCCTTTCACTGCAGACTTCAAAGTCATCGTCAGCAGGAGCCTTCGGAACAGTTTAAGTACAAAATGAATTGTTTTAATATTTAATCAGTCTATAATAGGCCCTGGGATCCCAGTGGAGAGGGTTTGCAGTTGAAAGGATGTCCAAACTGAGTATCCTCCTCTAGAAGGGACAAGAGTCCTGTAGGACCCTGGCCTCCTGCCCATGAGTCGCGTGTAAGGACCAGTCTCTCTGTCCCAACTCCCTTTGATCCAGCACAGCACCTGGAAGTAGCTCCCACCCACACACCTGGCTTGTGCAGTAGGTTGGGAAAGCCATGAACATAAATCCTTGCCCTGGAGGATAACAATTTAATTCTCTGACGAGCTCAGAATAAATTCCAGCCCGTTGCCCTACCACCCTGTCATAGCCTTGTAGAAGAGGCAGAGCCCCCAGCTTGTGGGTCCACAGTGCACACACGAGAAAGATGGGGCTGGGGGTGGTCAGCTCAGCCCAGCCTGGCTCCTGAGGCAGCCAGGCTCCATATAGAGCACCTGAGCGGTGCTCAGCTGAAGCCACCTTCATTCAGATGGTCTTCAAGGCCAAAGACACAGGTCTTATCTCTTTTGGAGGCTCCATAATCCTTCTCTCTATATATCTGTACATCTTCCCCTCCAGCCCCTCGGAGGACAGACCCGACAACCCAAGATGATGGGCTAATGAAAGATCAGCCAGAGCAGCACTCTGCAGGGACCAGCCTTCAGGTGCGATAGATGTTGGTAAACCCAAGCATTGCTTGAAGAAGCAATTTGTTCCCACAGCGTAGCCTTTGGCAAAGCAATCCTTTTCAGGGACTCATCCAAAATCCTGTTATATTGGTAAGAGACATTCTGTTCCCCCTCAGGCCCTATCCAGAGAGCTGAGAGGCTGCAAGCAGCTCACCAGACCCTTCCTCTTAAGTCTTTTCACCCAAGACATTGCCTTTCCTGCTTCTGTGCCGACTCAGGCATCAGCAGCTCATGAGACATTCCTGCCACTAGCCAGGCCAGAACTATTTCTGCCCAAACACAAAAGCATGCAGGACTGATGCCAGTAATAGCTGCAATCCTCATTGCTGTCCAATTTCTTCATCTACTCTGTTACATGCCTAGGTAGAGACTTTTGCATTCCTGGTTAGCACCTGGTTAGGTAAATCTCTCCCAATAGAGAAATTCAGCCACATTTTCCAGAAAAAAAAAAAAAAAAGACTGAAAGTCTCCTAGCTTTCCTGAGAGCTCTCATTTAAATTGTCGTAGCTTAGAAGACATTACTAATAGATCTTACAGCTTATAAACTGCCATAGAAATCAGCTCCTGTGCAGCATCATCCAGTGCTACATCCCTGCCTCTGATGGGGCTGCTGGATATTTGTGTAACAGCCACTGGTGGCCCTAGGCTGCCACAGAACAACACAGCACTCAGGCTAAAGCAAGCTCCGCTCGCTGCTATTAAGGCAACAGTTTAGGATCATGCTAGGACTACAACAGCATGAGTGACAGGTCCCAGGTACATGGTACAAGGATAAGCAGTGTGCATGGGCACAGGAGGGGGACTGTTTTCATCTCAAGCAATCTTTGGGAGTGCATCTCCAAATGTTGTCAGCACTCCAGAGTGCTCCAGGCCAGAGCAGGTTACCACAAGCTCCTGGTCCCAAGGAGCCTGGAGAGATGTGCAGGTGGGGAGAGGAAAGGAGCTTCACTTCAGTGTCTGTTGACTTCTCCTCCACTTACCTTTGTACAGGTGCAGGTTGGCCCCTGCATCAGGAGTGGGATCTCGTGCAGGCAGCACGGGTAGGAGAGTCAGAGATGCTGCAGCGTGAGCAGCTGCGAGGAGGGAATAGAGACACCAGCACAGCTGCACAGCCTGCTACAGACATTGCTCAGGAAGGGCAGCGCTGAGNGAGCAGGTTGCCACAAGCTCCTGGTCCCAAGAAGCCTGGAGAGATGTGCAGGTGGGAGAGGAAAGGAGCTTCACTTCAGTAACTGTTGACTTCTCCTCCACTTACCTTTGTACAGGTGCAGGTTGGCCCCTGCATCAGGAGTGGGATCTCGTGCAGGCAGCACGGGTAGGAGAGTCAGAGATGCTGCAGCGTGAGCAGCTGCGAGGAGGGAATAGAGACACCAGCACAGCTGCACAGCCTGCTACAGACATTGCTCAGGAAGGGCAGTGCTGAGCATGTGGTGGCACACTGGACCCTCCTAGCAAGACCATCTGACCAGGTCCATTTTTGCTCCATGGAGAATGGCACATTCCTTGAGCTCCACGAGTTCATCCTTCAGGCCATCTGCAAAGATCCTTTGCCCACAAGTCAAGAGGGCTTGAAACCTCCTGCTGGAGTTTCAGAACTCCTGGGTCTTCTCCTCGTCTCAGCCACAGATGGTGTTTGCTTGTTCTCCCTCTGCTTCAGTTCATCCACCCGCTCAGGGGACAATGCAAACCAACCTGAAAAGCCCTCTCCATGGTGGCACTCACGCAGGCAGGAACAGCTGGAAAACCACGAGCCCGGAGCACTGCAGGCCCTGCTCCCCTTGCCCAGGCTGTCTGGGGCTTGTGCCCACACTGGCGCAGAAGGAAACAGTTTCAGGCGGGAGCCCTCCCCAAAGACCGTCCCCAGGATCACCCCTCCACAGTTTACTACTTCTCATGGGGAATCCCCAGAGCCACCGCAGTGCAGGCAGCCTGGCGCGGACGGACGGCGCAGGAGGATGTTATGAGAAGGATCCGGGGGAGAAATAAATAAATGTAAAACCGTTATCAATCAGGGTTGTGCTTCCATTAGTCGCCCAGAGAATCCTCTGCCCAGAAGCAGCTTCCACTTCGCGGGTTTCGAGTTACCGAGCTGAGCTCTCAGTAACCTGCTGGATGTAATAAATAACTCTGCGGGCCATGCATGGTGGGGCTGGGACCATTAAACATGCTGAGTTATTTTTACCACAGTTCTTATAGGAAGGAGGGGGTGAAAAAAAATTCCAAACCTAAACTCTCCTCTGTTGGCAGAAGCAGCAAGGAGCGAGGTCTTTAATCACTTTCCTACCAGCACCATCTCCTGGCCAAGCCCAGTCCCTGTCCCTGAACCCGCAGCGCGGCAGCAGCACGGGCTGCGCTGGGCACGGGAGGCTGCAGCATCATCCGAAGAGCTGCGCTGCGTCCTGTGCCCGGGTGCTCCAGCACATCTTGCCAGGTGCCAGGTGAGACACCAAGCCATTGTGCTTCGATATCTTGGCTCTGCATTTCATTTCAATCCTCACTGGATTCTTAAAGCCTATAGCTGTTAAGAGTTGGACTGGTTTCTTCAATCTTTTCTTTTTCTTTCTTTTTGTTCCCTTGGTTAAAAACACTATTAAAAAGGAAACTGGAAGCAAAATTTAAAAATTAAAACAGTGCTGACTGTTTTCTTCAAATCATATGTTAATGCTTATACCCGTTTTCATATTCTTCTATCAGCTGCCTGTGTTAGAAGGAATGAGAGTTTCCATTTCTGTACAAGTTTTGAAAGTTCCCAGGAAGGTGAGAGGGTTCTCTTAGGAACTTCATGAACTGTGAGCAGGTCAAGCACTGATGCCAAAATCTTTTTGAAACCTTCAGGTTTAATCCAGTTGCCAACAAAATCACTGTTTCAACTTAAATAATTTTTGCCTTCAGACTTTCCATGGGAAAATATTTAGGGAAAATGAACCCTCCAGCACCTGGGACAGGGAGTAGTGACGAGAAGAGTGAGACTGCCAGAAGGACAAAGTCACGCTTGGTCAGAGTGGGAAGCCCAAGGTCTAGGCCAAACTGTCTCTGTGACACTAGAAACCAAATTCAAGAGTTTTTGGTGGACGACCATCTTCACATGAGGCTGTAGCCACCACTGATTTGCTGCATCACAGCATCTCTGCCTGCTATACCCTCGAGGGCAGGGGTGGTCTGATAAAGAATGCAAATGCTCATTAGCATCTGTGATTAACTGTGTAATTAGCAGCCATCTCCTCCCTATCAGCCCTGCCCCACAGGGATGCTAAGAAGATAAATGCATTAGAGAAGTGTTTGGCACTCAGGGTGGGCTGCTTAACGGCCTTGTAGGAACACAAAAGCCTGGTGAGATCTGGCCTCAGGAGGCAGCCTGGGCTGCAGAGGAGGAGGGCTGCACTTCTCCCAGCCTACCTAGCCCGCTGCCTGTGCACCAAGGAGAGGCGCTCACAGCAGGCCCTCCTTCTCCATAGTGACCTCAGTGACCTAAAGGCAAAGTGAATTTACGGGACTCCCCCTTATTTCAAATAATCTTGTATCCTAAATCCTTTACATTATCAGGGAGGGCTTCATCCTCTTGCCCTAGCAAGCTGAGTCCAGTCCATGATCCCCAGGAAAGGGACTATGATGATCACCAGATGACACTGCATTCCCATCACCCCAGTGCTTCAGGAGCTGTCATGATGGCCTTACAGGGCACCTTCCTCTCCAACTCTTCCGGCTCTGGCCTTTGCCTGTGCAGCCAGAGTGCTCTCTGTCACCACTGCCACTGGGAAAGGCCAAGAAGCAACCAGAAATCTTCTCTGAGCTCAGCAACACAGAGTCTCCTTTCCCTCCTACATCATTTTGTCTTTCAGGAAGTCAGTTCCTAGGGAGACCAAAAATAACTACCTGAGCGAGGTGGTGACCTAAGCAGTTAAGTCAGGGCCAAAACAAACTGCAGTTGTCGCAGAATAGCTCTGGCAGCATCCTACTTCCTAGGGCATGGGCAGGGAGAGTGGTTCCTCACACAGTCACTCCGGTGCCCACAAAAGCATGTGCTCTTCCAGCTTCATGGGAAAGGAAGAGGAAAAGTCTTCCCAAGTGCTTCAGTTTGGTACTGCTGACACAGTACCAGTTCCTCAGGGAGCCCAGCAGTTGCTGCCCACCCTCCAGACCCTTCACCTTGTTCAGCTTCACTCTGGGTCTAGAAGAAGCCATTCTTGGCACTGTGTGCAGATTAGAAGGGCTGGGCTTCACTGCCCTGTCAAGAACACTGGCACACAGGGTCTGTGTCTACTCCATGGTGGCATCTCAATGGGGATGCCCAAGGCAGTGCAGCTGCCCAGATACCACCAAGCAATGGCAGCAGCCACTCTCAGCTTCTCACCGTGCCCACATAGGCAGATTATATCTGAACCACATAGCGGGGTTGGTATCCAAGCTGCATGCTCTGGACCCACACCAGCTCCACGCACCACACCTGCTTTGGTTGAATGCTGATACTAGTCCCAGGCTGAAAGAAGGCCAGGGACCACGGTATCGACCTAGCAGACCAAACAGTGGTATTATGGCACCTAGGAATATTCATTAGCATCGTGATTTACTAGTACAGACAGCAGGTTGGAAGCCAATCTTGACATGAATTGCATCTGTAGTTCATGTTTCCCTGAAGCACAGGTAACCAAGAGTAATGTTCGTTTTTCTGGTATGATATGAGAGTACATCCAGAAGGTGGAAATACATCGTGATGCCAGAGCCAGCTTTGGAACAAATGACTTTAGATGAAAAATAGTTAAGTTCCCTGAACCTTCTGGTTCCATGGTGTAATATTAGCTCAGTATCTCAAAAAAAAAAAAAAGAAAAAAAAACCTTGGGGCAACACTCTGTGAACTGCATATATGCTGACTGCATATAAGAAACCACCAAGCCTTGTCAAGCCACCTGACAAAGCACTGTCAGGGGCCATGCTGCCTTGCACACTCCAGCAAGTGTCCTCTCCTCTCTTGCCACCAGTGTACACAAGCAAGAGCCTGAGGGTGCATGGGGATCACTTTATCATTGTCAGCTGGGAACCCACCTATCCACCTGCAGTGCAGCACGTGAGGATCCTTGGGTTTGCTGCTATTTCCCAAGCAGTTGGCCCTGGGAGTCATCTTCCCAACATTTGGGAGCGACAAGACGAACAGTTTCCAGGAAGGGAGTGAGCACGAAGGCGCAAGGAGCCGTGACACTGCTGCAGCAGCCTGTGCTCACCAGCACACAGACACACCACACAGACACTCCGTCTTACAGAAGTGCAGACCAGCCCCTGCCAACGACCCCGTATCTCTGCATATGGAGACACAGGATATGAACAAACAGGCGGCTCTGAAAGAAGTTGAACTTCAGGCATCTGTTCTGGAGAATGAATTCCAACAAGCCTTTTCGCCTTTCCAGTTCATTGACACATCAAAGGAAGAGCCTCATGCACTGCCAATAAAGCTGAGATAAGCCTTATAGATCATTGCACTTTCAGAGAGGGCTTGGGTTACATTTTTGTTCTGGAGTTCTAACTTATGCATTCTTCTCCCATCACAGGACTGTGGCCCACTGAGATGCTTCTGCTTCTGCTCCTTGTCCCTTCATTGCCCATCTTTTGCCTCAAAGCTCCCATGGTCACTCAGCTGCTGCTAGACTGAATGCTAATATGAACCAAGGTGTTCACGAGTCCTGCTGGGGAGCATGGTCACATCGCCGTGTGCTCTTTGCTACTTAGCACATAGACATGTCCCAGACAGGAACACCAGGTAACACCTACAGCTTCATAACAATGGGAAAGAGCAGACAGGTTTTGTATTTGGTAGCTCAGCATTCTTACAGATAACAAAACCTTCACCACACAGAGGTAGAGCCAGGCCCCACCAAGCAACGTCAGCTCCTAACTGCTCTGTAGGAAGCAGAGATCTGTGCATCTCTTCCACAATTTGCAAAGCACATGGAACTATATTTGCTTTCTGTCACCTTGGCAGACATGGGAAAACAGGCACTAGGCCCTTTCTTATTGCAGTGAGACTCCAGTGAAAGTCACTGTGTGCAACAACAAACTTATACTGGAGCTTGATCTCATCTGTACTCCCACGCATTGGAAGCAGTGATAGGTACTATTAATGCCCTTAGAATTTCTGATGGCAGAGCTGATGATATAATTGGATATCAGAGACTATTTGTGGGCACATTGATCTCTGAGGAATTGACTGGGTTAGTGACTCAACTGGGGACGGAAATCAGCTAAAATAAACCCAGAACAGTTGCAGCTATAGGATTGATTCCTTAGGGCGTGAGGTGGACAAAACTTCCATCTGAAAATCAGATACATGCAAGCCCAATGTCCAGGGACCAAACTGTAACCTTGGCTTCAGTGGCCAGCAGCATTTGAGATAGGAAGACAAAGTTGATCCAGAAGAAGCACTGACTGTCATCCTTCGCTTAGTTAACCAGTCCAGCTGGGAGCTGTTCCTTTTACCTTGCAAAATGAGACACAGCATTTGGAGTAGTAGCTCCTGCTGCTGCTGCTAACAGGGAAGATTCCTCTTGGAAGGGCAGATGTCAGCACCATTCCTTCCCCCTGTGGTGGCAGGTGCAGAAAATCCAACTCTACCCAACCCCTGCAAGGGTTGCACGAGGCCTCGCTGGACCTCACGCAACCGTTGTCTCTAGTATGAGCCTGCTGACAGTGGCAAGCTTCAGTTTTGTCTGCACTATTATCAGTTTGGTGGCAGCTTTCCCTGGGAGCCACTCTGCTCTTGTTTCAGCACCAGGAGTGGTGGGCAGGCAGATAAACCTTTAACAAACACTGCCGGCTGTCATGAAGCCAACGTGTGCCATGTTGATGTACGGAAATACCAATTCACTGCACTTTCTCTCTGCTTAATGTGAATCATTTGGAAGTCATATAGGGGTTTGAGTCTGGCAGTGCGGGAAACGTCTCCTTTAACCCCAGGGGCTGTCAACAGAATGGGTTCCTAGGCAAGGAGGTTCTTGTTTGGACTCTCTGTGTTTCAGGGCAGAAGGTTAATTAGGTAGCAGGGTAATGAGGAGTCATTAAATCTCCCTGCACCATGCTGTTAGCATAACAAGGGGAGACCAAGAAGGTTGAAGCCTGGATTCTTGTTTTCTCATTGCCTTCAATTAACCTTTCCATGTTTTTGCAACACTATGGGCCCCAGAGATGGGTTCTGGGTGTCTCTCAGAGGATATTAATTATCAAGACACAGAAACAAACCCTTTCTTTCAAAAAAAATGGCATGATGGTCTTGGCTTTCAGTTAAAAAAAATAAACAGGCAGGACCCAGCTCACCCTTGGCTCAATGCCACTGTCCCATCAAAGTTCAGGGAGATGAATTAGGCTCCTGGGTTTTATGGTAATTATTATTCTACTCTTTCTTTCACCTCCTGAAGTGGAAAGTACTGGGAATTCATCTCAGTCCCAAGACACTCCATGAGTGATGTCCCTTTGCAGCAATCCTATCCTGCTCAGTTGGCATTGGTATTTCCTCAGACTGGAGCAGCATGTCAGAAATAGCAAACTGTACAAGTGGGAAATAGGGGCCTGTCGGCATGTCCCAGACTGAGAAAAATGTAACCTCCCCATGTAATGTATTAACAACAGTGCAGCAGACAAGATATATAGATGAGATCCTTTTTGCTCTACTCAGGACCCATAAGGCTTCAGCCATGGGATGGTGTCCAGTCTGGAGGATCACAATTTAAGAAAGTTGAGGAGCAACTGAAATGAAAATGCAGGGACAGAAGTGGAAATGACTGACAGCCTTCAAAGAGCCTGAGAACAGTCTCTGCAGAGGGAAGTAACTCTTTAAATAGGAGATGAGAATTTTCAGGTTGGAAAATAACCCATTCTCTCTGTCCACTCTGGAGATGGTAGTCCACAATAGCCCTCAATTTCAGAAGAAGAGGCTGAAGCTGGGATTCAGTTCCTCTAACTCTGAATTTTGCCCAAATTTAAAGAAACAGCATCTCCCTCTGAGACCATCAAAGACTTGGTTGTCCCTCCACTGACTGGATAGAGAAACAAGGCTTTTACTCCGGGGGATCTGCTCCTGGAGAGGCAAATGAGTTGTTCAGATTTGGTAGGTTTCATCCTCCTGTAGGAAAACTTCCAACCCAAAGGCTTCTGAAGCATTTGATGCACCACTTGGTGCACTTGGGCATTTCCAGCCCTGCGGGACTGTAAAATAGGATGAATAATCCCTTTCTGGGGGTTAGGTAGTCCTGATTGCAGGTGGAGTCAAGGGAATGGACTAGATGACTTCTGGAATTCCCTGCTGGGTATGATTTCTTACAGGATAGGAAGATTACAATTACTTAATAAACATCTTTCCTGTCTGAAATCCCAAAGGTAAGCTGTGTGTCACCAATGATGAGCACTCATATTTCTTGGATCAGAAGGCACATCACTCCACAACAGCAAGAACCATTCTGTGAGGGCTGTGCTGTGTAGGAGCTTGCAAAAGTCCCCAGAAAGCAATATCTTAAAGCCTAAGCAACTTGTGACTTTGGGAAGCAGTTTTAGCATGGACCCCTACAAAAAAATTTCTTTCCTTCTCTCACTCTCTTGTTTGTGAGAGTTGATGGAGCTCAGAGATACTTTCTGACACAGGATGTCCTCACAGACACTGTCCTTAACTCCACAGAGAAGATGATGGATTGGCCATGGTGGGGCCCCACGTTTGGGTAAGAGTCTCCAGTCACATGCGCTGCTTGTGACCCAGCAGCCCCCCTGGGATGTGCACTACTCCACAGAGGCCCAGTGTCTCCTCTGCACAGAGGCACCATTGAGAAGTATCACATGAAACTAGTCAGCTCTAACATGCGTGACCGGGTTTTATCTCCAGGCCATCTTTGATTTACAAGACAGTTTTCCCTCCCACCCCTCACTACTAGTACTATTCCAGTTCTAGTCCAGCATTATGAAAACCTTGTGTGAGCCCCTTCTTATGTTCATGTCACTTGACCTATCCCAGAGTTGAGGGGCTAATTTCACATTGTCTCTCTCAGCAAATCCTATCTGGCATGAAGCTCCCAAAGATAGTTGACCACTCTTCTTGCTAGCTTTAAATCTCCTGAGTGGGACATTTAGGATCACTATCAAATTTAGAAGAGGAGTTCAGAGGCTGGTGGCATTAAGTTCAGAAACGGAACTGAGCTCTGGTATCTACTGGTATTTCTGGTATTGTTTTTAAAGAGAACCTTGGAGTTAATACTAAACCTAAAATAGGACCTTCGCATTAGTGGCTGCTAAAGTTACCAGTATGCCACAAACAAGATGATGTTTGAAATGACAAATTGTACCAGGGGACTGGGTAGTCACCAAAACTACAGCTGACGTTTGGGTGGAAAGTTACTTATGTTTGCTGTTTCTGAAGACTGCATGTCCAGGAGGATTGCTCATATCCTCAAGAGGAAGGAGGAGGAGGAGGAGGTTGGAAATCTGTGAGAGATGCAGAGTGAATTGGATTTAGCTTTGCAAAGACATTCATGAATCTACTCTCTAGCAGAAAGTCCCTGAAGGCCAATGCAGCTAAATCATCCAAAGGGTCATCTCTTACTTATCCTAAAACTTGAGAACTCCCCTTTCTAGAGGAAATAAAAACATTTCAGATCTGTTTCTCATTCCAAGTCAAATTGAAATCAAATATCTCCAAATTTCCCCAAGAAACAAGTTTTAAAAGAATCAATTTTAAAATATAAGTACTTGTCAAATACTAAGCAGAAGCACAGACAATCATTGGGTCATTTTTATAGCCTTCCTTCAAATCTTGTCCAAGGTATCCACATCCGCCATAATGTCTGGACTATGAGGCCAAGATTGCAGTGCATTCCAAGAACATCATATTTCTTATCTATAAAACTGGGGGAAAATTTAATTAGAAACATTTTCTACTAAAAATTTATAATTTCTGCTCAATGTTTCAGTGCTGCTAGCTAACCATGATCTCTACACATTTTTTATTATGAAAATATGTATAAAGAATCTTCCCCCAAAGCAACATTATTTTATACATTTCAAAAGGAAGTATTTCTCTGGAGAGGAGGAGGTGGTAGAAAATCTATAAAATATTGTCATTTCAAATATAGCTTTTAAGATCTGCTAAATTAAAAACAAACAAATAAACAAACAAACAAATAAAAATACAAAAATAGATGTTTCGTTTGTCCCAAACAAGTTTTTGGTACTTTTTCAATTGACTTTAATAATACAATCATTTGGATCATTTTTTGCACTGATAGTTCAAAAGACATGAACTGACAACAGTTTACAAAATCAGTCTTCTAGATTTGTATTAAATGCTTTCTCCACCTTCTCTTCCAGAATTACTTTGTGGCACATGTAGCTACTAATTGGGGCTAGAGGGTTTGTGTCAACTCTCTGCTTTCTTAATCCATTTTTGGAACACAAATTTCAAGTGTCTGGCCCAAAGAAGCTGTCACACATCCTGGTGTTGAGTTGCCTACCTCCAAGAGTTTTGCAGTCATCCTGAAGAGTCCCATTGGCATGATCCAACCAGTGATGCAACTCCTTTGCAAAACTCATTTTCAGTCTCACATCTAATTGCTGCTCTGTGGTGGCTCTTCCAGGGATCAAGCTCAGAGTAATGAAACTCAGGCAGTGTTGTACAAAGCCACCTCCACATCTCTGCCAGAGCTGCCACTCACTGCAAATATCTTAATAAAAGGGCCAGATCTTCTCCTGGCAGTGCCATTTGCAAGGTCAGCTTGATGGCATTCTTGAGCCTGTTTTTCTTCTAAGAAGGTCCAAAATTGAAGGATATTTTGGATGCCAGCATGCACTGGAGCAGACCAGTTGTAAATTAGACACCCTGTCCCTATGCATTGCTCTTCCCTGAGCTAGCTACCAAGTTGTTAAATATTATCAGGGAACCCATATCTCTGGACAAAGGCTAAGTACCTTTTCCAAGACACTGCCTTGGCTACACACACACTTGATGCTGTGAACACACAAAACTCCTTACCTCTGCTGTAAGCAGACAGCTGCTCCAGTGGGAGGGTCTCAGCAGGAAAGTCTTTTACAAGAGGCTCTACTTTACAGCCCTTTTTTGTCTCATTTGCTGTTCTGCATCATCATGATCAGAGTACATTTGTTTTAGATCCGGTCATACCTGTTTCTATTTCTTCTTGAATGTTTCTGTGCTCTGGAAAAGGTTGGTTTGAGTCAAACACAAAGATTCCTGCCAATGGAAAAGCTTCCTCACTATAATGATTTCTACATGTTTACTGCAGCTCATTCAAGGCATGTTGCTCTTGGATGTAAAGGCCTTGAAGAAGAATTCCTTGGGTTCCTTCTTGGTTATGCACTCCTTTTCTTCAGTGATAAGCAAAGGTCAGACTATGGCAAGAAGGTGGCCTCTACCAGACGGTGACATGACATACACTTGTGTTTTCCTTCCTTCCAATATATTTCTCTCCTAGCTATAAGGCAATTTGCATTGCAGCCTTCCTAACGTTCTGGCTGGTCAACTGCCAACAGTGTGAGAGCTGCAGCAAGGGGGTGGAGTGTGGGGAATCGCATCGGTCTTGCTCTCCCCTAATTTTAAAGAATCTCAATTACATGTTGTTTATCCAATCCATCTCACACTGTGTTTCCTCATTCCCCATTCCTGGAAAGGTCAGCCTGAAAACTGTATTAGTGGCTCTTTTTGAAAAGGCTATTAATCTTTATATAATTCATTGCAATTATTTCAGGGGCAATAACCCATTTCTCCAAACTTTTCTCAGAAAATTATTAATTTGTTAAGTGATCCTAAAAGGTGGGACTGCACTTGGAAATTCACACTGCTTTACTGTGAGGCCTCATTTCTGTCTACCTACAGCTCCTTTAATTCTTAGCTTCTTAAAATCAATGTACTAAGGAGTCTGGAGTAGCACAGAGAGAGACTCATCCCTCTGTAGGACTGTTAGGATCAGTGTTTAACAAATTCCCTCTGTGGGAAATAGGTTGCTATCCACAATCCCTCCTGCTCTTTCTCTAGGGCTCATCACAGGCATGTCTTACCATCAGTAAGGAAATCTGAGGATTTCTTCTTATGGTTGCTCAGGGATTATTCTCTTTTGGTACCTTGAGGTTTTGCTCATTTTCCACAGACTTTTCTGGCCTGAATACCTCTTATCTGACTACCTGCACTGGGCTGCCAACATCTTGACTTTTGTGTAATAACATCAAAATTGAAAAGGCAAAACTCACCCAGCTGGAAAGCAAATGCCCAAGGCCTAGTGCCTACAACAGACAGTAATCAGGCAAACAAGTTCTTTTCCTGAACCAGACCAAAGACCTTGACCTCAGTTCCCCATGTGTCAGCTCTGTGCCCAGCCACCAAGCACTTCCTCTTTCTGTCTTACTGGTACATTTTCGCTTTGTGTAGAAAACAAAACAAGGAGGCACTTAGAGGCACTTAGAGACACATTTTCACGCCAGGGAAAGGCCAGTTTAAATCCCTGGCCCAAACTGGGCACTTGGGGATTTGTATTTCACTTGCATGCTGCATGCATGAGGATGCTGGATTCAGTCGTACAGCTGACTGCAAATTCCAGTGACGCTAGAGCAGCATTATTTACCAGACCTGGGACATTTCCACAAAAATTTCTAATTTTGATGGAAACCAAGGAAATCAAAATTAAACCAAATCTCCTCTCCAAAAGGCTCTGACGGAAAATCCCTCCTAGATGCAATACAGAGAGGGTAGGTACTGTTCTCACATAATTTCTGATATAGAGTTTAACTACATTTCTCCCTATAGAGCAGCAAGGCAACACATACTTCACAGCCCTCTGCATTTCACTGACAAGGCAAAGTGTGCCTGAACACCAGCTCAATGCCTTGTAGATATTTCTCTGTGTCTAGGCAGAATTCCTAGGATTTGCAGGGTCTCTGGAAAAACAAACCCTCCACTCTTCAGCAAGATCTGGAGCAACACTCTCCCTTCACTCTGATTCTGGCAATATTTTTGGAGCACGGAAATGTCTACGGTCCTTGAAGGTTTTTTCTACCCATGAGGAGTACAGAATTATCTGCAGCCCTGATACAATAAGGCTTGCAAGGATGATCTTGTTTTAAGGCATCTGAAGAACTGGAAAGGTCCCCAATTATAGAAAGTCCCAACAACCCATGTTGGACAGGAATTCATATACACACAGCTCCTCAACCTTGATACTAGGACATAACAGGCAACCTTCAAAGAGAAGGAACTGACAAACTTCCCTTGCTTCTTTTGGATACTGTCTTCAATCACCCTGTGTCTCAGAAGTCAAGGGCTGAAAAGGCTCTGTCATCCCCAGCCAGCTTGACTTTGTTTGGTCCCAGCTGATAAGAGTGTTATAGGCAAAAATACATCAAGTGCAGGGTCAGCATGGGCTCGTGGGAACAGCAGAGATCTGGCTCTGCAGTGCAGAGATGCTTCTGACACATCCCCTCCTCCAACAGGAAGGAAAAGTCCCAATTCTCTGTGTGCGCTAAGCAAGATTATTTCACCACACATCCATCTCGACGGACGTGAAGGGGCATCCTCCTTCCAGACAGCCCTGCTTTATTGCACACTTATTCCTAGTGCTGTCCCAATCTTTGCAGGCGATGTGGGGATCTCAGGCAACCAGGAGCACTTGCGATAGTACAGAAGATGCCAGCTTTGGCTAGGGAAACAGACGATATAGTACCTGGCTAATTGCAAGATTAATTACATTCGTATTGAATGTGTTGTTGGACAAACTATGCTGCTTCCTGTAGTCAAGTTAACTCTGCATCATGTTGTGTTCCAGAGTCCAGAGGAGGAGATGAGGCAAAGTCAAGGATACAGTGGGAGGAGATGCAAAGGTACAGAGACACTATAACAGGATGAGAGGGCAGAAGAAAGAGGAGAGAAGAGCTAAATTCATGGTGATGGGGCAGGTCTGGAGGTCAAGTCGGGAAGTCAGTCCATGGGTCAGAATGTGAATCAACAGAGTCTGCACTCAGGCATGGGCATGGCTGTGGTTAAGGTGAAATGCAACATTGATACAGCTGAGCTGAAATGGGCCCACAGGCACCGTGGGGATGGAGGCCCCAGGTGGGGCTGGTCAGGACCATTAAGGCTTTGTGGTCTTTTCAGGGTGCTAACACCTAGATAAGCCCCACCCCAAGCCTGAATTTACATCATGTAAACATCAGTATCCCTTTTGCAGGAGAGTGGATGACTCTGTCATTTAAGAGTTAAGAAAATTTAAGAGATCCTTAACATCAGTCTTTAGACTGAATTGTGTTTCGAGGACCGTGGTTGACTATACAATCAGATTGTTATTTTCATGGGGGTCTCTCACAGGGGCTGGAGCTGTCCTATGTTTCCAACAAAACAGAACAGCCATTCATTCCTCTGTCACATGGAGAAACGTGACTGTCCCAGAATAGGGCTGCAGGATACCTCCCTAGCGGGGCCAAGACGTGAGATGCCATGCAGACTCGGATATTTTGGGAAGAGAGACAAAGAGATGCTGTAACCCTCTGAGAAGGGCAAAGGGTTACAGGAGGCAGCAACTAGTTCATCTCAACTTGTGCCCTACGCTGAGATGAACTCTCGGAGATGCATATTTCCTTATCAGTTTTATAAATGTAAGAGTGCAGAGGGACAGATTCAGATAGACCCTCAGGAAATCATCATCAGAGGTCACTTCCCAATGTCCTTCAAAGACACCATCAAGCAGCAAAATCTGTTGACCTCCATTGCCTCAGACTGGAGGTCCAGCCAGCCCACAGCTGTACAGAGAGCATCCACATGGTGCAGAAATGCCCTGCTGACAAGCCAGGCTGGGCCCTTCAAGTCCAGGGCTGTAGCTTGGGGGCCGAAGTCGTATGTTTCCCCTCTGGTAGGGTCATTCGGTCTGACTGGGAGAAAGAACCTGCCAGGAAAAACTGAGTACAGTCAAGCCAAATTCTTATTAGTATCCTGTGCCACATCTGAAGATGAAAGGGAGTTTTTTTCTAAGTGTAATGCATTCTTGAAGCTGGTTCCCAGCTAAGCACAAGGCGCTCTAGCGAAGTTATATTATGATGAAGTTTGCAACTTGAAAACCTGCATCAGAAACCACTCATGAAAGCTCTTTTACTCGAGCCCTGATAGGACAGCTGGATCCACTCAGATATTCTCTGAAGCAGCCTAACAGAATTTACATCTTAAAATATTTTATTGTGAACTTTTGTTGCTCTCATAAATAGCAGAGATACTGTACAGATTCATTTATACTCCCTGTGAAAAGAATAGCAGCCAATTAGCAGCCAAGGCAAATGTAATGTCTTGTATTGTATTGCCTGGCAAACAGCAGCAATAATGCTAAAAAAGTTTTCATCCCTGGGTGTTGTTATCTCTATTGTCATGATCTGATACTCGTTTCTTCTAGAAAATAGAATTCATTTCAAGATCTGCTTCTCATTGATTTAGCTCTATTTATTCTTCAGCACTATGTTTTTTTCTTCTTTTCTCAGCTCCTTAAACACTTGTATAATCTGTTCTGTGTCCTTACCTAGCTTAAGAACTATAGTTCATTTTAAGGAAAAAGAACTATATCTCTCAGTCACAGAAGATTTACTTGCACACACCACAATAACATTAAGGGGGACTTTTCTGTTATTGTCTCAAAGGTATCTTTGAAAAACTTCCTCTTCTGCATTGGTTACTCTCCATCTTTAACTCTGAGCTGGTTTGTTGAGGTTGGACTTCTGGACTTCTCCTTGGTGTTTGGTGCGTTACAGATTGACTGGGCTAAAGAGTCACTGTAGGGAGAATTTAGAAATTGCTGTTTTATGAATTCTCCAGATTCTAACATCTAAGCCCCTAATCTTTTGCTAACAAGGCGAGAAGTTGTATACAGTCATTATCACAGCTTGGCTGGAGCTTTTCCCAGGAGAACAACAAAGCTGTCCATAATTAATGTATCAAACTAAACCTGGCTTCTAACTAGTTTGTGCTCTTACCCTTGAATGCTCCCATCACTGGAGAGCGCAGAGTGTTTGGTGTTTGCAGGGTTATTTCTGGGTGCAGACTGGCTGGACAGCACGTCCTCTCCAAGTGATGAGCTCCAAGTGATGAGCCAGAGCAGGCAGTGGCTGCGCTCTGCTGACCTCTCAGTCACTGCGGATACTGGTTTGGTTTTCTCTTTCCTTCTATGCTGCTGATTTTCAGAAAATAGAGTGGAAAACATTTTCTCTCTGAGATGTCTGGCATCTCAGAGGAAGCATGGATGAGAGATGGCACAGTCACGTAAACCATACTTCTTTACCAAAAACTCAAACACACAAACAAAACAAAACAAAATGACCAGAAAGAATTATTGTGGAATCAATATAATCAGTTGTCCTCTGGAAAGTGCCAATGTTTGAAAGCTTTTTCGTCTAGATGTTGCTCAAGGAAACTAAATGTTAATTCAGGATTTTAAGAAGCCAGGAAGACCCCCAGGACAAATGAAGTTTGGGTTGCAAGCGAGTATCCACAATAGCATCCATAGTACACTGCTCTGTGTCTTCAGAGTACCGCATGGTTAAAGCTTTAGTAAACCATGTTTTAAGATGTAGTCATCAAAGCTCAGGAATGACCCATGGGGCTGAAAACAGCTTTAGTCATTTTCATTAGAGAGTAACAGATAAGTAGATGCCCTCTACAGAGCAAATAGGAATCATAAAGATATAGTACAGGAGCCTCCTAGGCCAAAACCTTGGATTTAAACCCAGCAGCCTTGTGGTGGTCCAGAAGCAGAGAGATTTCCTGGAGATGCAAGGAGAATTGCAGACCCCAAATGTGTGGGAGCTCTCCTGAGTTGCACTGCCTGGGATCTGCTTAGCCACCACAGTGAGGAGTCTGTATGAAGCACCAAAACGACTGTGTTTCCCATGGAAACATGTTCTTCCGCAGAGCTATGAATAGCTCTCCCCGCTGTCAGCTGTGGAGTCAGCCTACATCTCCCCTCGCCTCAGGATGAATGGCAGCAATTTGCTGCCCTCTCAGTTTTGATGAATCAAAATTACTGGTACATCTTGAAGTTTTCCTACTACACAAGCTTGAACTGTCTGTATTCAGGCTGCCAAAAGGAACACACAGTACAGGAGTCTGCCTACAAAAGACGATTGCAGCAGACTTATAAAAATAACTTCTACAAAACTCATGCATGATTTGGGGGCATTTTATCTATTTAGAGTTTATCTAAAAATACATTTAAAAAATCTGAAAATGCTCCAATGTTTAGCAGTTTCAGTTAAGGGGAAAGAAAAGGGGAAGAAAAAAAGCAGAAAAGAAGAAATAACAAAACATTTTATGTGATGTTCTCAAAGCCAGACAAGCTTAATTGGCAATTAGGATTTAAAAAATGGTAATGAAAGACATAATAAGAAGAGATTAGAAGAGATCATAACTTGAAGATAAAACAGCATGCAAATACCATGATACAACTGGAAAAAGTTCAAAGATGGGCAGAAAAATGATGAGCAAGGCAATGGGATGGCTTCCTACATAAGAGTTAGACTTCTGTTCTGAAAAAGGGAACTGAAATATGAGCAAGGTCTAGCAAACAGGTCTTCCAAACACACCAAGGGAGATGGTCCTTTATACCTGGTGTGGGTCAGTTGTCAGACTCCAGGCTGTGGCATGTTGTGATCTGTCAAAGTGTACGTGGATTCCCAGCGGAGCTGGAGAAGTTCAGAGAGGACAAATCCACTGAGAGCTACTCGGTACATCGAAACCACATCTAGCCCAGCGTGTCCATAAGCAGCTTAAATGTCCTGGAAGAATTCAAGGCAGCATCATACATTTCTCTAGTTCTCACTCTCTTCTCTTGACCAAGGCTTTCAGACACTGCCAGAGACAGGATCCAAAGCTGGAGGAATCTGCTGCAGCTGGAGGAAGCTGGAAGCTGCTCTGACGCAGCTCAACTTTGGAAGTTTGGGCTAAAGTAAAATATTTGTTCAATATAAAATAATCTTCTCGTTTGTCTTATTTTATCCTTTTTCTTCTGTCAGGGACAGTAACATTTCCCCTTACGCTCAGTGTGGCACGATCTCGCTCCTATTTTTGAATCTAGTGGCAAACTGAAAGCTTTTCATTCTGCTCTACAACACTGTAACAAAAAGGAAAAAAAAAAGGCTCTAGTTAACTTGAGAGCAATTCAAAAACCAGATAGAATGGTTTGGGAGACAGCCCGAACCCATTCTTTCCATCCTTGCTCTGGAGGCAAAAGGGCCCCAAAATGCAGTCTATTGATAAAGTTAAGTTACTTTGACTACATGCAGTGTTGCTGCACCAACACTCCCGGCCAACAGCCCTGGGATGGGGGGGACGAGGCAGCACAAGACACCTCAGAAGCACCGACTGTGTTTGGGGACCTGCCCCGGGAAAGGCTGAGGGCACCCGCTGTGTGTCTGACTTGCGAAAGCCGCTGTGCCCAGATAGCACGAGCCGTGCAGCTCTTGCTTCTCAAAGTTTGATCTTCTTCAAAAGCCCCAGGTGGAGCAGCTGGCTTTACACACTCTGCGCAAAACAGACTTTGGTGTCTCCAGAATCTCCTCCCTAGGAGTGGTCAGCACTAGACTTCCTCTGCCAAAGCCCAGCCACGGTGTCCTGCAGAGCCTGTCCCTTTGCCGTGCTGGGCAGCACCCAGGCAGGCCTGTGCTATGTCCATGAGCCTCCCCCACCTCCCTCCCTCTGCCTGAAGTTTTATTTGTTTATTATTTTCCTCTCCTTCACGGGGCCGCCTTGCATTTTTTCCTACTTCACTCTCCTCCTCCATCCCAGCCCTGCACTTTGCCTATTGGTCACAGCGGGGAGAGCCCTGTGATTTTCTATAAAACCAATAGCTCCATTCAGAGAAACCTCTGCAAATCACCAGGAGGAAGAAACATCCTCCTGCACACGAGCTCACGCACAGCAGCCAACGCAGGACCTAAACTGCTGTAGCTCTCCCAGGACCCACAGAACATGGTCAGCTGCCTGCTCAGACAGAAGGAGCCATAAGGGGGAAAGAAGCTGATCCCAGGAGCATCAAAAGTTCAGAGCCACAAGAAAGGTATCTTACTTTTCATAAAATCTTTGCTCGTCAATTTTCAAGCCAAATGATTTTGTGCTTCAATGTGAATTTTTGCATGTTTGTCCATCCTCTATGAGTTCCCAATCTGGGTGAGANTGCTCAGACAAAAGGAGCCATAAGGGGGAAAGAAGCTGATCCCAGGAGCATCAAAAGTTCAGAGCCACGAGAAAGGTATCTTACTTTTCGTAAAATCTTTGCTCGTCAATGCACTGATTTTCAAGCCAAATGATTTTGTGCTTCAATGTGAATTTTTGCATGTTTGTCCATCCTCTATGAGTTCCCAATCTGGGTGAGATGTTAAAGGGATTGCGGTGCCTGGGCAAGGTCTAACATGTGGGTAGGGAGAGGGTGCATGAGCTGGAAAAGGGATCCAGGATATTTCTAGATGAAAGCTTTAATCCTGCCTCTGCTCTGGGAACAGGTGGTGTTCAGGTTGGGAGAGAGGTGTGGAAGTGATATAAATATGAGGTTTCTTTTCTCCTCACTCATGGTATTTTGCCTGCAAGAGATGTTGAACTTCAGGAAAGGTCTCTTTTGTGCTTGGTGATGTTAGTCTGGCAGGAGAACACACACTCTTGTGCTCCAAGTTGTTCCTGAATGCAGCAGGTGCCCTGCTATGGGCAGGCAACGCGTGGTGAGGAGTGGAGAGGTTAAGACGAGTAACCTCTTTGGGAGGAGCTGGCTCCTCTACCCATGCACATCACCCTTCAGGTGAAAGCAGGGTGTAGGGGAGGTCAGCAATGCCTCCTGCCTGGGCATTATTCTCCTGATGTCCTTGTCATAACTCCAGGGATTTAGCTGGGTTTTGGACCCAGCACAGCGAAAGGATGATCTTCATTTTCACATGTTCAAGCTATTTGCTGACATAAGAGCCCAAGGCAGTGGAGGTGTCACTTCAGGCACACAGTCACTTCTTCAAATGATCAGCAGCAGGAGCAAAACTAAGTGGATTTTAGATCAAGTGATGCTGTCCTTGGCTTTACATCTGCTGGGTGGTGAACAAGCCCACAGATCTGCATTTTTCCTATCAGTGACAAAGGGTGATACCCTCCTTTTTGGTCTAAGCACTCTGAGATATGTGAGAGGAGAGGCAATATGGAGAAGAAGAAGTAAATGAGCCAAAGGGCTGTTGAACAAGAGAAAACAATGCACCTTTTTTTTTTTTTTTTTTTTTTTTACTGAATTCTTGGGTTTTAATGCAAGAGAGAGGACAAGAGGACTTTTTTTTCGGAAATGGCTCTGCAACTGCATTGTCGAGAGGACAGGCCGGATATAGCGAGCCGTGTCCTGTGATCCTTACTCACATGAGCTGTTCTGCCAAATACCCAGGGGCTGAACAGCCACATCGGGCTCTGTAGTTCTGCATCTGTGAGAGCAGAGAGGGGCAGCCCCAGCCAGCAAAATGTGCAGGACACGGCTTTCTGGAGATGCTCTGTAGCCATTCTGTCAGCTTCTGACTTCAGGAACCAGCATCTTTCTTAAAGACGCCCGCCCAGCCTCATGACTGCACGGGTGTCCAAATGACAGGCACTTGCTTCTGTTCTCCACTGCTGCTCACTGGCCCTAGAGAACCACACACAGAGGCTGATTTCTAAGTCAGGTCTGCACCTAACTTAAGGGGACATGCTGAGCCCAAGGGAGGTTCTAGGACCTTCATTCTTCATGCAGGAAGTAGGTGGAACTTCTCCCTTCAGACACTGCCTGCTAACANTTGCTTCTGCTCTCCACTGCTGCTCACTGGCCCCAGAGAACCACACACAGAGGCTGCAACTAACTCAGGGGGATATGCTGAGCCCAAGGGAGGTACTAGGACCTTCATTCTTCATGCAGGAAGTAGGTGGAACTTCTCCCTTCAGACACTGCCTGCTAACAACATTTTTCTGACTCCTCAGCTTTCACTAACGTCTCTCCAAAGCGTTGTTTTGTTTTGTTGTATTTTGTTTTGTTTTGTAGAAGGAGGCTCCTTCTCACCCAGACTCCTTAGTATCCAGCTGTCCTGCAGCCTCTCTTAGTCCCTCCCCATGGCATTTTGTATTGGCTAACCTAGGCGATAAGCTGGTACCCTACCATCCATCCCTCCCTTAGGCACCTGGTTCTCCCCATGTAAGATGGACAGTAAGGGCTGAGGGTTTCCCCAGTCTTAAGATAACTGTGCTTAGGTTTTGCAGACGTGGGTATTCAAATACCTATACATGTAGAGCTGAGTGAGGCATGAGTGTTTTTCCCAGCTCTCATGGCAAGACTTCTCTCTAAATGCTCTCCAAGTCATTGAAAATGGCTTTCTTTCCACCACAGGCAAGCAGGTAGCTTTGTAATGACTGTTCTGGCTCACACCAGTGGGGACAGTCTGCTGGTTAAGCTTGTTTTGAGTCTGCACATATGAAAGGCACAGTGAACACACAGGATGACTCTGCATGACTGTTTTAGCAGATAAAAGCAAGCTGGTTCTAAGCTGAAAAGTGACAAGATCTTTTACTTTTCTCTGTAAAACCATAGCTAATGTGCCATTCTAACTTGAAGATTTCAAACAGAAACACTTTTAAGATGCCTTGCTCTAATGGAGCTAAAAACTTAATTATCCATTTCATGAGATCTATTTGAACTGTGATTGAAGGAACTTGATTATTTTCTTGTCTCTTTGACATGCAAGTGGGAATACATTTTAAATTTCTTCCTAAAGCTTGTTTACAGCTTAAAGTACTAAGGAATTGACTGAAGGACGTAAAACAGTCAGAAAAAAAATAGGCCTGATCTAAAATTTCTTGGCACAAGTAACAGGATGAAACAGAAAAAAAAAAAAAAAAAAAAAAAGATATGCCAAGATAGACTGGTTCATTGGGAAACAGCCCAGCTTCATGTGGATTATGCTGGAGTCTTCTGAACAACCAGAAATGCAAAGGCATTTCTACAGAGCCTGATTTGTGTCTCTTACGCCTGCGAGGACACAGATGCAGCTGTAGGTAGAGGAGCTGTGTTTGTGCATGGCAGTATGCCACTGCCAACATGCAGCGCCATTAAGAGATTAAGACCTGGGATATGCTTTGAGATCTGTAGGTCTATGAGCCATCTAAATGCCATTTTAAAGATCCTATGTAGCAAAGTCACCCCAGGCACAGATTGGCAGGGTGCTGACAGTTTCCACTAGCTCTATGATCTCATATCCAACCAGTGGCCATATCTGGACCATCCAAAAGCCACTTCCATAAATTTGCATCATGCCAGAACAACACCACAACCACCCCAAAGTCTCCCAAAAGCCACAGGTGTCTGTGCAGCAGCAACATGTCCAGTTCTGTTTAGAAGCCCTTTCTGAGACTTGCAAGCAGAATCTGCTCAGGGGATATTTATTATATTTATTACTCCAGCCTTGGTCAGCTTGAGAGACCTTTTACTGCACTCAGTAGTCAAAACTGAAAACAACAGGGAGATTTATATCCCTAGGCATTGAGTTGAATGGCATAGTGGTTTGGGGAAGGAAGTGGTTCAATTAACAACTGTAAAGATGGGGAAGGAGAGGGGGTTCTCTTTGCACATAAATTGGAATAAGATGTCAGGTATTGATACAGCATTTCTGGAAAAGCCCTTGTGGTACTTTCCCAGCATGGTTCCCAGCAAGAATATGTTGAGTCTTTACTCTTTGCACTAAAAGATGGCAGGTGGATCTGCTGATCTAACCAGTTTCCATCCCTTACCCATTTCTTCATCCACAGATTAAATCAAGACCCAAGCAAAGACGTACCATGAGTCTTGCAAGGAATTCTGCACCAGGACTCAGCTGGGCTTTGCCATTTCTGCCTTCAATGGCGAGAATCCCAGCTCCTGCAGCTCTAGCCATTTCTCTGACTTTGTTCTTCTCAGGGGCATGCGGCCAGACCCCAAGGGCTTTCCAGGAAAGCACCATTCCCTTTGAGGTGCTGAACCAAGGGCAAGCTTACGGTCTTGTCCAGCCAAACCTCTTCCAGGATGTCAAATTTTCAAACCACTCCGAGAGTCTCCCCAGGAGCACCGAGACTGAGGCACCCCTGCTGCCTGTGTGCGTGAAGCCTGCAGATATCAGACACATCTTCAAGTACATCAACACTATTGTGTCCTGCACCATCTTCATAGTGGGAATCATTGGGAATTCCACGCTCCTGAGGATCATTTACAAGAACAAGTGCATGAGGAATGGACCAAATGTCCTCATTGCTAGCTTGGCCCTTGGGGACCTCCTCTACATCCTCATTGCTCTGCCCATCAATGTGTATAAGGTAGGCTGCATGTAGCATGAATGTCACATCAGCCCTGCAATTGCAGGAATGGGAACAGCTCCTGCATGCCCAGTCCCGGGGCAAAATCCATCCTTTGCTCTTCACTGCAGGCTCCGTTTTTGCAAAGGAGAGTGGGAGGCTCATAATTTAATAATTTAAAACCCCAGGAAGAGAATCACTTATGCTGCTATGACATTACAACCCAAAGTTTCAGCTGAGCAAATACTGTTTTTTTCTCTGTGCACTGGAGAAACCTCTCTCAGCACTGCTCAGTAAGTTGGCCTCAAGCAAATATGTATCTTATCCTAGCTAAGATTGAGGCTTCATTCAAGAACAAATAAAGGGACTTTATTTGGACTTCATATGGACTTTTTTTAGAGACACTGCTCCCCAAGCTGGAGAAAAGGTGCATGACAAATAAGCAAGTCGACCTGAGCTCTGCATGCCACAGCAAGACAGAGAGGGCTGGGCAACATGGGCACTGGGCCTGAGGCACCAGTTAAGAGCAGAAGTTAGGCTACAACAGCTGTGTGATGTGCCTGGACCACTGCAGCTACTTCTTGCTTGCCAACTGAGAAAGGTTTTGGTGGACTGGAGTCATCGGGGAGTCAGGATTATAAGAATGGCTGGAAGGATGCCTTAGAGCTCAGTCAGCCTTAATTGTGGGGAAGTCTTTAATCTTTAGGCTAGAAAGCAAAAATTGAATCCTAAGGCATTCCTGGAGCAAACAGGCCAAGTAGCAAGGAGAAATTCAAAGCAGGAGGAAGATGTGCCTATGCTGACTGTGAGAACAACCACCTGTGTTTGTCAGTCTGATCACTCTGAATAGATAACAAAATTGCATCAAAAACTAGAAGGATTTTAGATCCAAAAAATCTTGTGAAGGAAGTAATTCTGTCAGGTTCTCCAGGTGGCCAAGTCTGAAAGCCAGACAATCCTCTCTGGCACCAGTACATGGATCCACACACAGGATTTCAATCACACGTGAGTCTTCTCCCATCATTAGCTGAGAAAACAGAGTAGCTTGTGGCCAACAATGCTGGTCCTAGACTCTGCTTCCTCCTTCATGGATTAGAGCAAAGGCCTTGTATACAGGGCAGCTCATTCTTAACACAAGCTTTTGGCCTGGAAACATTCGGCCATTTCAGAGCTGCAACTGGCACAACTTGCAGCTGGTGCAAGAAAAGGCCAAGATATTTTGTCCACACTGAGACCTTGCATTAATGTTTCCTGCCTTTTGCTGGGAAAACTGGGCCAAAACCCCAGAAACAGGACTCCCTGTTTCAGCCATATGCTGATATTTCCCAACTGATGTTTTTGATTTTCCTAGTCCACTTAAGCATCTCCCTCTGCCTTCTGCACCTCACCTTCCAGCCACCTATTGGAGAAGCTGATGCTTCTCTGAGAAGCTCAAACTATAAGCAGTGTGGTTCTAAGAGTAATTCAGTTGCCTCGTTTGTGCTGTGTCTTCTTATAAGGCAGGAGCAGATGAGACCAGCTTGATTCTTTTCATCTGGTAGAGTCTCTGTTCACTGATTTTTGGAGTCTGAGCTTGTTTCTTTGTCCGGCAAGCAACTGGGAAGATTGGGTGCAATTTGGTCCTTGGCAGAAACAAGACAGGAAATCAAGTTAAGTTCATTGTCCACTGGAGGAATCTTGATCCTCTTGAAATTCACTTAGAAACAAATGTTGCTTCTTTGGCTGTATCTGAGAAGGAAAGCCCCTTCCTTTCTGATAGCAACCTAAAGCGCAGGCTTTTAGCACACACATTCATCCAAAACCACACAGAGTTTGGATTCAGGACCTGGGGTCTTGATAATCCTTCCATGGATCAATTTATTTCAGAAGACCTTGGGAAAATTAATGGTTCCCAGTACTACATAAACCACCAGGGAGCACGCACCGCATAATCCCGAGAGAGGTAACCTCAAAACGCTTTCAGTTGCTCTTTGCGGGTTTCTCTCACCCTGTGGGTAACCACCTCCTATTACAGGAAGCTGGACACAGTTCCCCAAAGCAGTCTGTTAACCCTGTGGTTTTTCCCCAGCTCTTGGCAAACGACTGGCCCTTTGGCGTGCAGGTGTGTAAGCTGGTCCCGTTCATCCAGAAGGCCTCAGTGGGCATCACAGTTCTCAGTCTTTGCGCCCTCAGCATTGACAGGTAATAAAAAAAACTTCTATTGCTGCATTGCCTGCCTGGTCCATATTTGATCATGGCATGTCCCTTCATTGTCACCAGGGCAGCCTAGTTCCACTCCAGGCCAAAATTCAGAAAGGGCACCAAATACTGTCACACGGAGAAGATATCCACCAAGAACTGACTCTTCTTTGTGGGGACAGAGCTCAAATATTGAAAAAAAAAAAAAAAAAAAGCTGAGGGGAAGAGCATGACATGCTGGAATATGCTGAGTTGATGGGATGGGTGGCACCTCTCCAAGTGGAGTAGGGCAGATACACACAGGACAAGAATGCCTACTATCACACTCACCCTTTTTGTGGTGTCTTATAAGCGCATTTCTGATCCTTCCCGTTCCACTGAAGGATGCTCCTAGGTCTGTTTCTGTTCAGAAATTAAGGAGAAAGAGGTAGGAGAAAGGGCCTTTGGGAACAACTCTAATATCCATCTTATCATCCTCTTCCTATTGCTTTTCTTGCTTCCCTCTGTTCCCTCCCTGATGTGTTTCCATGTGTTTGGTAGGTACCGAGCAGTGGCTTCCTGGAGTCGGATCCAGGGGATCGGAATTCCCATGTGGAAGGCAGTGGAGGTGACACTCATCTGGGTAGTGGCCATTGTGCTTGCAGTCCCTGAAGCTATAGCCTTTGACATGGTGGAGCTCAACTACTGGGATCGGGACCTGTGGGTGTGCATGCTCTCCGCCGAGCAGAAATCCAGCTTCATGATGGTGTGTACTCTGCCCAAATAGAGCTGCAGCATGAGAGAGGGGGACAGGCAGATGAGGCATCCTCCCTCATGGTTTACAAAATTTGGTGCTTCTGCAGATGTCTTCTCCTAGCCATCAGGGTGAATATGGGGAGGAAAGGCCCAGCATTGTACTGACACAGGGCAGTCTTGTTGCCAATGTGGGATCAAAAAATGGGGAGCTAGACCTTAAGCTGGCTTGTGTTCACTGTTCACCTCAGAAGGCTGTGTCCCATGTCAGTAAGCTTCAAAACTCACTTCACTGCCATGATAGGTCAAGGAACAGCTCCAGAATCATCCAAGACCAGCTAAGGGACAGAATGGGAACTAAAAAGGCGCAGAAACTTACTGCCTCTGTCTGCCAAAATAAACTCCTTTCAACTGCCTCTTGCACAAGAGTGCAAGCCTGGACTGGCAGCTGTGGGAGTGAGGTGTGCTGGAGGATGTGACCTGAAATTTTCTGAGACAAGTATGTGCACTTGCGTTGGGAAACAGAATCCAGTATACACTCAAAACAGGGATTGTTAACACTTTCTCACACCAGAAATGTCAGAATGATCTGATGTTGGTCAGCATCAGGCTCAGCTGTCAGGTCAGCTCACGCCGCAGCTAGCCCCTCCCATGCACACACACTCTGCTCCTCGCTTTCTAACTCATGTACCTCTCTGTTCTGCGTGCAGTTCTATCGTGACGTGAAGGACTGGTGGCTTTTTGGCTTTTACTTCTGCCTCCCCTTGGTATGCACCGGCATCTTCTATACCCTCATGTCTTGTGAGATGTTGAGCAAGAGAAATGGAATGAGAATTGCTCTGAATGACCACATGAAACGGGTAAGGGAGAGAAAGACAGAAGCCCAGGTATTTCCTCAAAGAGGGGAGAGTTGTAGAAGGGGAGAACATAGCTAGCTGCACAGAGATCAATAGCTGTTGGCATACCAATGCAAGCACATGGATTAAATGAGGTATACAATACCCCATCTCAGAGATAGCCAAAACAACCAGCTTTATCACCACAAATCAGCTTAATTTTCAGTTTCTTATGGTTGTTATTTCTAGCTTTGCTCTTGCACCGTCCAAGTGGACCAAGTTATATATGAGTCTTATAACAAAGGATGTACAAAGAGGAATAGTTTATTGTTCCCTTTCCAGAATGATCCTTTGAGGGTGACATCATGTTAATGCAGTGTGAAGGGTGGATGGGTGAGGCACCTGTGCCCTAGGGATCATAATCCTACTGAAGTCAGACACCAACACTGTGTACATAATGAAGGAGTCCTTCCTGCAGCCCAGATATCATGAGGATATAGAGACCAAGAATAGAGACCTATAGGCAGTGCCTTGACTCAGAGGAGGTACTGAGCCCTCATCAGGTGATCAAAATGACTTGAAGGGCTCCTGCTCAGAGGGGGAAGGTGAAGTTTTGCTCCGCCTGCTTTCCTGTGCTCAGTGACACAGCCCTTCTCCGCTGTCCACCTTCTCCTCACAGCGCCGGGAGGTGGCCAAGACAGTGTTCTGCCTAGTGGTGATCTTCGCACTCTGCTGGCTGCCGCTCCACCTCAGCCGCATCCTGAAAAAGACCATCTATGATCAGATGGACCCCAACAGATGTGAACTGCTCAGGTAGGGGCAACATCATGATGCACCCCTCATGTCAGCATCATGCTCCTGTGGGCACTGGCAGGGACACATTTGAGTTCATGTCAGACTCATGGAGTTGCCTTCCAAAACCTTACCTGTTTCACTGGTTCCTTTTCTAAATATCATCGACCTTCTAATAGGCACAGAAAGAAGGTGTGGGAGACTCCAAGAGGAAGGAATTTTCCATTTTTCAAGATTGTCTCTGTAGTGAGACAATCCTGCCACATGATATATGCCTATCTTCCCCTCTCCTTCCTATTCCTCGCACCAGAATCCAGTTCTGGATAGACACTGTTGCTGCGTGTGAGTCTGAGAACAATAAGGTCACTCCAAAGGAAAGCAGATCCTGTGATTTTGGGGTTCCTCAGTAAATGACCCTTGCAAGAAAAAGCACTGTGCAATTGCTCAAGTACAGGAGAGCTGCTCTATGCTTTCCTCCATGGTATCAGTCACTTGCTCTTTGTGGAAGCAAGTTCCTGGGCCAGGCAGTTTGGAAAACCTCTGTGTTCTCAGCTTGGTGAGCTTCCAGTATGTTCATCCCTTTCTCTTCCCTCCTGCCTCAGTTTCCTCCTTGTGATGGATTACTTTGGGATCAACATGGCCTCCCTCAACTCCTGTATCAATCCTGTGGCTCTCTACTTTGTCAGCCGGAAATTCAAGAACTGCTTCCAGGTAGGAGCAAACCCCGCAAAGTTCCTGGCTCTGACAACTACACACTTGGCTGGCAAAAGCCAGAGGGCTTGATCACCCGTAAGAAGGGTCTTTGTGAGAGGGGCAAGTCCAAAACACCTGTCCAAATTGCAGAGTCTGCTGCCTGACACAAACACAAATGTATTCAGAGAGGCTGATGTGGGGTGATGCTCCTTGTTCCACTCCCCTCCTAATTCAACACACATGGCCCTGTGATATAAATTAGGATCATCCCATCCTGATGGCTCCCATAGAGAGGTTACTTCCTACTGAAGTAGGGAGTTGGTCTGCTTTAAAATTCCAGCCAGTTACCAGACAGAATTCAAAGGGGCAGCAGAGTCCTGAGAAAGAGACAGAGGATGGAATGGGAAGAGACGGGAATTGCTTCCCAACCGCTGTGGTCAAAAGAAGAGTTGAGTTCAGCTGAGCATTACCCATATTTTCTGTCCCACAAGAGTGAGAAAACACAACTGCAAAAAGTACCCAAAGTTTTCAAGATTTCCCAAGAGGTCTGAAATCTTTGTTTCCAAACCACACCAGCCCTATGTTTACTCTGAAACACCCACTCCCATCGGATCGATAGGAGAGCTGGGCTCAGAACGTGCAACCTGCAGTTCCCAGCTTAATGTTGTGTGGGTTGATTTGCCAACAATGCTATGGGAATATTTCTCCCTCTATTATCCTGTGGCCCAACTTTGTAAATTCTCTCTCTACCCTCTTGTCTCTTCACAGTCTTGTCTGTGCTGCTGGTGCCAGAGACCAGCTCTGAGCATCACACCAACGGATGAGAAGGGTTCTGTTGGAAAATGGAAAACCAATGGGCAGGAGCTTGGTCTGGACCGCAGCAGCTCCCGCTTGAGTAACAAGTACAGCTCTTCCTAAAGATGGGCTGCCCACAGGGCAGGGAGGAGAAGGGACTGTGACAACACAGCAGGACATCTCCTTTTCTCTTGCCCAGCCATTTCCTGGCTGGGCCTGAATCGTTTTTGCCTTCCTGTTATAACCCGCCTGGAAGGAGCTGCAGCAATTCACTGACCCCAGGACTAGCTCTGAATATGGCCTCCGAGCCCCACTTGTCCATCATCTGGTTCAAGTTGCCTCTGAGGGAGAGGGAAGAAGGGGATTTGAATCTGCGTAGGGTTTTTCATTTCCCTGTAGGAAAACCAAGCAACTTAACAGCCATTTGTCTTAGGTGGAAACATCGGGTGGGAAGATATGTGTGCAAAAAGGGAAGAAGGGTTGAGATGTGATCACTTTGAAATGGATGTGGAATGGGAAGGAGAGGGTGAGGAAAATGAATGGCAATTTCTAGCTGAGAAAGCAAAATCAAAGCTAAAACTACATCTCTTATCCTCTCCTTCTTTGTTCCCGGGACAATTTTTCCCTGGGCAGAAAGCCAATATAAGACCTAGGCAACACACAGGTCTTACTGAAGCCAGTAGCCTGAATTCTACAGCCATGAATCGGAGAGATAGGCAGCAACTCAACATCATTGCATGACCAACCTGCCCTAGGGAGGAACCTTCTTCTCTACCTGATCCTGGGAAATCTAACCTAGGCTCTCTTCCTGACAATGAAGTTCACCTCACCTGTGTATGGCACAGAAAAATGATTGCATGTGTGTATGACAGCAAGTCTTGGGGGACCAGAGATCCTTCGTAAAGGTAATGCAGCTTCCAACTAAACCATCTGCTCGAGCTTCCCCTTCCCCAAAGACAGGTTAGCTCCCTTCTAGCCAGGCACTGTAGCTGGCCCAAAGCGTTGCCCTTCCATGGAAGAGTTTGTAAGTCCAATGAAGGGAAGGCAGAGTTCATCTGAATCTGCATAAGGGTGGTATCAAGCCACCAGCTCTTACCTTTCAAGACCCCTTCATAACCAGAAGCAGCTAATTCTTTGCCTGACACAGGATGCAAGTGAGAGATCAAGGAGCTGAGCCCTTCCCAAGAAGCACCCAGCCTTGCTCTGCAGTCTTGAACAGCTGAAAGTCCCACAGCCTTCTTCGGTCGTTGCTTCCCAAGGGAACTGACTGCAAGGCCACAGCTCTGAAAGGAAAAAAAAACAGGTGACCTGGGTTTGGATCAGAAGGTCAGGATTTGGTTTTCCCCCTGCTAGCAAGGCAGGGTGACAGTGAGGATGAACTTCAGTATGTTTTGGCCGTGGCCAAAAGCTTCTGAAAGCTTCAGGGCAGAGATGTTTGTTCTCAAGGTCAAATGAGGTTGGAAAAAGTGATGGTGAAGGTCTGATCCCAGCCCAAATTGCTGCTGGAGCTAATGAAATACAGCAAAAAGCTTTCACAAATTTACTCCGTATAGCAATTAATCCTCGAGTGCTTTTCCCAGCATGTCTTTCTAAGAGTCATTGAGCTTGCATCTCTTGCTGACAGGTCAGAAAAACCTGCATGAGAGAGTCTTAGTAACCAGGATTTTGATGTTTTTTTTTTCTGATTTTCTTTATTTTTCTTTTCTCCTTCCTCCTCCCATTTTTCCTCTTGTCACTGAAAAAAAAAGGGAGAAAGGAAAAACGGAGATGAGAAAAGACCTGCAAATAAACCAAAATATTTTCAAGCCTTTTGTTTTTTTGGGTTTTTTCTTTTTGGCTTAGCAATCACTAATTAAAAAATGTAAAGACAGCATGTTTTCTACAGTCTTACATACCTACTAGAAAAGATTTGTCCATATCAATTTAACAGTGCCTAGCTGGCTGCACTTCACAAAGGAAATCAATGCAGAAAAATGACAAATCATCAAATTCCAGCACAGATGTTTTCTTAGCAGGGGAAACTTATAAATTATTGTACTTTTTTTTAAAGTGAATTATACATGTTTCCACATTTGTCCACATTCACATGCAAATGGAGCCTGTGACTTGAAATCTGTCACTTCAGGGGCACAGCAGTGGGTGAGCCAGTCGATCCCAATCTGTAGCAAATTCAGCTCCAGGCAACCTAACTCCCGAGTAGGCTCCTGGTGGGACACAGCAGGTCTTCTTCTAGTCAGGACCAGTACCGCTTGGCTGCAAGCAGCTGCTCCAGTGTGAGTTGCTCCAGATGAGCATCTCTGCTATTGCTCCTCTGTCAGTACTTCCTAAACCTCCTGCACTCCTCTGATTAGTGGGTCTAGACTGCTCAGGAGGTGCCAGAGCAGCTGCTCAGTGCTGCCGAGGGTGGTAAAAGTCAGATAGGATGCAGTGACCTTTCCATCTGCTGCTGTGTGCATCACCAGAAGACTTTCACTAGTTGGAAACTCTTGACTGGTTGCTTCAAACAAGGGCCTGTTTAATGGGCCACACAATGAAGATGTCCTTGGAGGTGTCAGTTCTTGTCAGGCAAACAGGTGACCAATGGAAATGCAACCGCTCCAACAGGAGCGCTTTGAAAGTCTACCTCACCTGAAATGTGTGGTCACTAAATCACAGGTTGAGCCAATAGTTTTCTCTTTTGGGGTCCTCATTGCACTGCATAAGCCTGGGATATAGTCCTGGATGTTGTGGACTGCACACTGCTGATCACATAGGTGGGGAACAATCAGCAGGAGAGCAGTTTTCTTTAGAAATGTGATTCAGGAGAGAGGTGGACACCAGTCCATTGTGCCAAGATGGAGAGGAAGACACTTTCCCTTGAGGTAAGAGATACCCTTGACTGGGGACACAGGAGTCTGCTGAAATGAAGCCTGTGCCTCCAGCAGGCAGGAGAGAGCATCAGGCTCTGCACATACTTCTGGTAGGGAAGCCAAGAGTAACCAAGCAGTGAATGGCAAAAGTAAGAAAGAGGTTTATGAGTTTAAAGCTCCAAACTTGGCCCTAGTTGCTCCTGTCCTCCTTGTTGCAAAATAAAGCCAGTGCCAAATGGTAAGAGTCAACTAGAGCCAAGAGTGAAGAGCCTTGCAGTCCAGCTCAGGGAGCATGTTGCTGGCATGTGGCAGGCAGCATCCCCTGGGTGCTGCAGGAAGTGACTATTGCATCAGTTGCCAAATGGGTTTTGAAGCCTTCACGAAAAAAAAATGTGTTAATATGCTGAGCAGTCACAGGATTGAGTCTTGGTGCAAGAGTCAAGTTTGAATTTATTCCCTTCTCTTTCTTCCTCCATGTCAGGGAAATTGCTTTCTTGCATTATCATATGTGATCCCACATGTAGAAGATAGAGCTGTGCGTGTGTTCATACCTGCCATCCCACAGGGCGAAACTACTGCCAGGCAAAGCCCCTCTTTCCCTTCCTCCATGTGCTCCAGCTTGGTCCCAAGCCCTACGCAAAAGCCTATTTATCCCAGCCAGAGATTTCTGTCTTAAAAAAACAGGCCAGACAGACAGGATTAGCCAAAAGGAAAGTCACTGCAGCCATGCAAGGCAGCACGCAATATAGATATGGGAAAGACAAACCTACTGCAGCAGAGATGCCAAAGAGTCATATTAAGAAACGCAGCCTCCAGCTGGTTTCTCAACCTTGTCTGATAATATAGACCCACTGCCAGCCTCTCAGAGAGACCAATTGTGTCAATTTGTATTTGAAAGAATGATTTTACAGAGAAATCCTGATATTTTATGTTCTCTCTCTTATTCCTCTGTATGTTAATAAAACATGTTGGTGTTTGAAAGGAAAATCTCTGGGTGTTTCTTATTAAGCAGCAGGGGGTCTGCAAAGTCTGCTAAATACTTAATTGAGTGTCAGTGGGTTCCTTTGGTAACTGCAGACCTCCACTGAGAAGACAGAGAGGTGTCTCCTGGAGCAGAGCAAACTGGAAAGGTTCACACTCCTACACCTGGCACAGAGCAGATGAACTCCTGCAATTTCAAGGCATATTACACTTAATCAAAGGCTTCCACTCAGCGAGTTGCCAGCAAATCCAAACAAGACCAGGGTTTCAGTGCTGTACTCTTCAGACCTGCTCATCAAGGGCAGTCTGGGCTGGTGTTTTTTAGAGGTTACAAAGGGCAGCAGCTTTTTTTTACTCACCTCACCCCTAAGTGAGCAGAGCATGACATGTTTAAATATGAGCACTGGCCATATCCCTTCAAGTCAATTGCATGGAAGCCATGGAAGCAACAAAGATTTAAATCAGAGGCCAGTGCTGCCTCTCTAAAAGCCTGACGTTACTGAAGTGAATTCTGTGCACCAGACTGCACCAGCATGCACACATCTGAAAATGCTGGGCATTCGGGAGGGCAAGACATAAGACAGAGCACTGAAAGTTGAGGAACTGCCTTTTGGCTATCTTTTTCCGTACCCGCATTGAGCTAAACACAGTGACACCTCTGTAGGATCACACTTCACACTTTATTATTATAAAAAATACACATTTACTTCAAAAATCTCATAGAAAATTACAACAAACTCTTGACATGTGGAATTCAACACACACTCACGCACATGGGCTACACACATTATCCACAGGGGACTGTCATCTCCAGATGCTACTGCATCTCTTCCTCCCTCTGGGCCCTGTATTCCCTCATGCTTCTCTGAAAACAAGAGCAAAGGACAAATGTTAACAGTGTATGTCTGAGGATTTCAAACACAACAGGACCACCACCTTGGTCCACGTGGCAGCTTCTCAGTCAAATGCCTGGAAAAGCGCAAGGAGTGAGGAGGTTTTGACAGAGCTCCAGATACTTTCAGAAATAACTGAGTTTTACAACCACTGCAAGAAAAAAGGGAAGCCAGGACAATCTACTCAAGCCTAAATACAGAGGGGGTTCCTAGAGAGAATCTCTTCAGCTACTGGCCTCATTCTGCTAAGAGATTCTGACGTAGGCTGGGCTAGATCTATCTCAGAGCAATCAAACACTTGATGCAAGAACATACACAGCAGCTACACAGAGTTTCTGTTCCTTAGCACTCTAGCAACAAAGAAATCTGGTAGAAACAGTCATGGAGAAATGACAGCCTCTGCTGAATCTCAAACAAAAATCTATCATTAGAGGACCAACAGGGCTTTGCAGATACTCATTTCTCCTCTTCCTCAACTTTAGTGGATGAAAAGATGATTTGAGATCTGGCAAACCAGAGTGAAGTCAGGGTCAGGTAGAGAACCTCTGAAAATACTGTCATGTTTTCATGTGTAAAGTGCCTAGAACAGACCTCAGTGCCAATAACACACCTCGAGCCATCCCTCTCCTCTTTTGAACCGTGAGGTCAAAAAGGTCTCTGAGCTCTTGAGGTAACAGTCTCACCTCAAAGGTGTTGAGGACGTGCTGGCAAACACCCATCAGATCATTCAAGCCTTTTCGGAATGGCTCGACGGCTGGAAGGGACCCTTTAGGAAAGAAGACACATTGGTGAAATGGGAGGTGGATGCAGAGGAGTTTGTCAACCTTCCCTGACACATAATGGCAATGTGAAGGAGTTGGCTCCTCGACAGGGAGATGCTCTTATACTAGCACCTAGGTATGTGCCCACACACTTCTCCCCTCCCAGACCACCAGCAACAGCCAGAGAACTGAGCACAATGTCATAGTCCACTTTCTAGTCCAAGGACAGCAGAAAAACTTTCTCATGAGCTGTGGGATTGCAATAGTAGCTATGTAAGTCAGCACATCTTGGTTTTACTTTCCAGACCACAAGCTTATTTAGGGGGAAATGCAGCACCTATCACTTCTGACCGTAACTGGCAAACCTATTCCACTCCTGCACTATAGCTCAGTGATTGCTGCCAGTCAATCTGGCACCAAGGAAAGCCATGCATTCTCACATCCTCAGCCGGTAGAACACTACTCACTCTTATAGCCAGCTAATAGAAAAACTGTAACAATAAGGCACAGTAGAGGAGGAAAATAGTGTTTTCCTTCCTTTTTTACAACCCACACTTGAGGCCTGACACGAGCAGGCGGAATCCCCCAAAAGAACCCCAGCACAAAGGCAACGTGCACATACCCCTGGTTTGGATCCGAAAGTTAATCTTGCTTTCAGAGGGGTGAGTGATGCAGTAGCCACAGAACTCCACATCTGGGCTGCAGGAGACAGAGAGCAATGAGACACAGTCAATTCCAAAGCAAATCTCAGGATTTTGAGGCTCAGCCAATCCCAACAGCTGGCAAACCTGCTGGGTCTCAAGATGTTTCTGAAGTGACTGGTTCTTATGGGAGGGGTACCTGAAGGGAAACTACCTGCGCAGCCTCATTTGCATTTCGCACCTTTCTAAACTGTGGATGGAGCTTTGCAGGTGAAGGACATGGCTGGGCAAAAGCGGCTGAAGGGAAAAGGGCACCACAAGGATTTATTCAGGAAGTTTGCAGGCTGCATGGCACCTGCCTTTGTAGCCAGAGGTGGCTCCACTTGGGAGAACATCTATGTGCTTAGCAGAGAGAACAATCCCTTGAAAAGGCCTTGCTGCCTTTTTCATCATGACAATTTATCAGAGGAAATCACATGACATTTGCCATGTAGCTGTCATTTGAGATGATGTTTTCAATTCTCTGCCCTAATTCTTCTGAGGCTTATAAGGAACTCTTCACAAACCCTTACTGCTGTCCAGTTCAATAAAATTACATGACCAGTGTGACTGCATCTGCATATTTTGTTGAAGGCAGCCAAGTATTTAATTCCCAGCATCAATCAAAGTATTTAATTCCCAGCGAGTAAGAAAGATTATCAATTTGCTTAATACTAGTTAGTCCTGCCCTTGCTTCTGAGGTGCCATATTCTAGGAGGAGACAGAGATACTCTCTAACCACCCGGCTTAAATGGATTTGGTCCAAGACTGGGATCAGGCACCATGAAGGCCTTTGGCACTGCATGCCTGACAAAGAACCTAACAGATGTGCAGAGAGGCAGTTTCTGACCAAACGCTTTGCTCTAGCAAAAACTAAGATTTTGGTATGGAAAAATACAGTGTATAAGACAGAGGGACATTTGATGATGCCAGGCCCCACTCCACTTACTTTTTCATGACCATGTATCGCAGAGAGTTGCCAAGTGTGTGATCCTCATCGTGCAACACAAATGTGACACAGTTTCCATCTGTCCCATCTGCCTGGACCTGCCACAAATTGGGAAAGTAGAGATGCCGTAAGGTACTTGCAGTAATAAAGGCCAAGCCTGGGGTGAAGAATAAATTACTGTGTCCAACTAAATGAGCTGCACCAGGATAAAAAAATATGGGTTGAGAAAATGATATTCAACGCCATTTCAGCAAGGTGGGCTCTCAGTGCAGAGTCTGTTTTGGGGGCAATCCATGTGTGAGCCCAGGTCATATGCTAGCTACCTGCAGACAAGTAACCTGTCTTTGATTCAGGGAGTCACAAAAACACAATTTAATGAAAGATAAATATTCATTATCAGGAAGCCATAGAATTCTCTCAAGGACCAGCTGGGTGATGTCCCAAGAAGGGCAGTCCTCTCAGGGAAGAATCAGGAATGCTCTGAAATTGCATGTAGTGACTTGCGCACTCTAAAAGCTTCCCCAGCACCACCGCACAAGACAAAACAACTGCCTATGAGTCCTAAGAGGGAGAGTCCATCCAGAGAGAGCCTACTTACGACAGCACTTAATTAGGAACATGACTGGAGGGTTGTTCAGAGTGACAGAGACTGGTGCCAGGGCCAAGAGAGCACAGCTCAGCTCATGCAAGGGAGAGCAAAAGAAGCCCGTGACTGACCTGCCTTCTCAAGCGCCCGCAAGCAGCGCTGTGAGCGAGCGCTTCCTGAGCAGCTCGCTCAAGATCCTCTGCAAAGTCAACAAGCCACTTAATTAATCACTGGGCTGTCAGAGGGCTGCTGAGCCCTGACCCTTCCCCAGGCTCAGTGCAGCCACCATGGAGCCTGTCGTGCCCCCGCAGCCCCCAACCGCTTCCTCTCTCAGCAGCAGAGAGAGGTTTCAAGGTTAAGAGTGGAACCAGGCCCAGACGAGCACTGAACTCTTCACATCCTGCCTGCAGCCAAAGTCCCGACCGCTCCAGGAGATTTATAAGCCCTCCTGTTTCCCATCATGCAGCGACCCCCAGCAGCACCTCTGTTCCTCCTTCTGCTGGTACCAGCACACCCAGACTCGCAGCACCAGCCAAGGGTGGGCTGCCCACACTGACCCATCCCAAAAGGGTAGAGGTGACGCACAAACGTTAAAGTGACAATGGAGGCGTCAGACTGATACAGCCTCTGCCATCCCCCAGCATCTTGCAATCCACTCCTGTGATCAACTAAGTCACACTGACAGGGAGAATAAGGCAGTAGCAAAACCACCTCCCCCGGGTGCACAACATTAACTCCATCCTGCCATGGGGAGCCTGGGGGATTCCTTTACTAGGAAGGAATTCCTTGCCCAGATTCCTTTATGAAGACCCTGGCCCAGCAGCCATGTTGTCTCGCCTTGGGCACAGATGTTTTTTGATGTTTCAGGGGAAAAGGGCCACCTTCCCCGTGAGGAAACAGAAATGGCTCCTGAGGGAAGGCGCCCTTTCTGCTCCTGGCAGCAATCAAGTCCCAGAGAAGGCAGAACAGAGATTTCTTAGGACATTTTTATAGGTCTCATCCAGGAGGTATCAAACTACCCATCACGTGAGAACTCCATCTCCAAGGAGCCAACCTGCAGGACAGCCCTGATTCTCACAAGATAGAGAATTCCACTCCTCTGACATCTTTTGCCCATAGTTCCATGCTGATTTGCCAGCATTACTACCAAGTGGTTCTGTTACATCAGGGGAAGAAGGAAGAGCCGAGAGTTGGGGCAGTCTGAAACGCGGGTCTGACCACCTTCCCGCATTTCAGGGATTGCAGAGACGGAAAATCCTCAGGTTACCCGGGCCAGACCGTAGAGCGTGGTCAGGCCGCCACCCCGCGGCCCGGGCTCCCTCATATATCGGGAGCAGCCGCTGGGTCACGCAAAGCCTCGAGGGGGGCAACAAGGGAAGGGACTCTCCGCCCCAAGCTCGGCCTCCATCTCCCGTAGCTCCAGACAGCCCGCCCTGGAGCCGCACAACACCGCAGCCGCCCCGATACCCACCACCTCCAGCGCGGCCTTCCGCTCGTCCTCCTCCGCCATGGCAGCGCGGCGGCGGGGACTACAACTCCCAGGAGGCAGCGCGGCTCCGGCGACTACAACTCCCAGGGGCCCGCGCGGCGGCGGCGGAAGTGCGCGTGCGGCGGGCGGCGAAGAGCGCGGCAGGCGGTGGCGGCGCCTGTGAGCGCGGGGGCTTCTCCGTGCTGGGCGGTGAGCGGGCACCGGCACCGGCACTAGCACCAGGAGGGGGCCGGGGGCCCAGCAGAGCCGCCGCGAGGGGGGGTCGGGGGAACCGGAGCGGAGCCTTCCCGGGAGCGGCCTGGCTTAGGCCCGCGGGCGGGGAGGGCTCTGAGGCCTTGGCAGTTCCCCCCGCTTTGCCTCTGTGGCCGTTGCTACGTGTCCCATCGCCGGGAGGGTGACGGCCATGGGGAGAAGCAGGGTTGACCTTGTTTAATGACCCGCGTTCCCGGTGATGGCCCCGAGGAGCAACCAGAGGGAGCTACGTGCAAGGAGAGTGCTGAGTATCCCCCAAACAGACCCTGAAATACGCATGTTCTGGGCTTAATGTACCCAAGTTCCCTCGTGGGCTGACAGCTGGAGTGTCTGCCATCCTCCTAGGGTGTTTTGGGGGCAAGAAATAAGTAAAGAAATAATATATCAGAGAAGGCAGTGAAGGGTTAAAGGGAAGCCAGGCTGCTCTCTCCCGCTGTGTTCAAATGACCTTCTTGCAGCCTTGCAGCTTGTGTGGTTGCAACATGCAAGCTTGTTGCAGAGTTAAAGTAATGTGAGGTTCCCCCTGCTTTCTGTATGCATGGTTCTGGAGGTTAAAACGGTAACTTGCTCTATCACTGGGTACTGACATTTGAGTATTTTGGTCCAGAAGTCCTGGTGAGTCCCCCAGATTGTAAGGGCAGCACTGCTGATGAGGGTGGCTTCCTGATCTCTTGCCCCAGTGATCTTAGCAGCCGTCGGGATGTTTATTTGTGGTCTACAAAATCAGAGTAGCAAGCAAGTCCTGTTTTCTCATTTCACTTGAAAATAGGCAGTCGGCTATGTTTCAGTCTTCACAGCTGAAACTGTAAAAGTCCCCTTGAAGACTGAACCTGTGTGGTTTTATTCTTAAAGATGTTGCAGATTTTTATGGGCAAGCCTGTCAGGTGTCCTAGAAGGGCTTGCACATAGCAGTGTGCTTGTGTGGGCTCTAGTTCTGAGGTTATTTGCTGTATGGCAGACTTCTGCTGCTTCCCAGATGATGTGTGCATGCTGTTTTGGTTTCGTTTTACAGCTGGTCCTTTGTGCCGGTCTTGTTCCTTCATCTTTGTGCAAAAAAGGCTGCTTCTGGATACGTGTCAGTCACATGATTGCTCAAGAGGCGTAGTTGTGTTTGTTTATCCTTGGCTGGATGCTGACATTGCTCTGGTTTAGTGGCTGGGCTGGCTGAGCATTGCGGACTTCCTTGGGGGCTCTGATCAGACATGATTACATTCATTTTTTCCTGTTTAGCTGTTATAATCCCTGTTGCAGATATTTAGTTAGAACTGTGCTGCTCAACAGGTCCTTGCTGGTAGAAGAACCACTGTTGATAGCTCCTGAAGAGATAAGTACTATGCTGAAGAGGTGTTGAGTAAGTAAAAAACAGAACAAAGTGTCTACATTCCTGTAAATAACTACAGCTAGAAGTTTGAACTACACACAACAAAAGTAAGGTATAGGGGAACAGTTCAAGCCTGGTAGGATCAGTTGTGCATACCTGTTGATACTTAATGCCTTTTCTCTCTCTATTTTTTTTATTTTTTTTATTTTTTTTATTTTTTTTATTTTTTTTATTTTTTTTATTTTTTTATTTTTTTATTTTTTTTATTTTTTTATTTTTTTTATTTTTTTTATTTTTT